>BPLR01003623.1:0-20491 GCA_021605095.1 Caerostris extrusa | reverse complement strand
TTTTTCACGTATTGCTCTCTCTACGGATCCTATTAGGACTTCCAGGGACCTACGGCTTAAAGTGGATTCCGGAACCACCACAACACACCCATGGGCAAAGCCGGGATTTTGAACCCGATACCTGTGGTACCGAAAACGTCCGAGACGTAGGATGTTAGAATCCGGCCAGAAATGATATAGTCACTGATTTCAGAAAAGTGGAAACTCGGTATGACTTTGAAAATGATTTTCTGTAAAGAGTTTCGAACAGATGGCATCTATGCCTGCCTGATAAGAATTTTAGGGTTCTTTTCATCCATTTGGCAGGCAAATATTTAGCAGTTACTGCTAAAACTTTCCTGAAGGTACTGTCTTCCCTTCATCAGTGGTCTGTTCATGGTATACGTGAGTGCTGCGAAGCTTATTTATGTTCAGAAAAAAAAAACGATTCCCGATAATATGATCAGATGGTTTGAATGTTAACTTATCAATATGAAAATCCGTACTGTTGCAGAAAATTTAGCAGATCTCGAAGAAGGTGATCAACATTGAACTTCAAAATGCCTGGGTCGTCCAATGAAATTTTAGATCGCAGACATTTTGGAACAATTATGAAAATATCCTGCATGCATAATGACCAAATTTTTAAATATTTTTTTGTAGAGATAATAACTCAACGGGGCATTTGTAAAGAAAAAAACCTCCATGGCATCTTATTTTTATACGATTTTTATTTCACACACATTTCTTCGAGTCTAGTGGCGCCATGGTTCGGAATCCATTTTAAACTGCAGTGATCCTGGTCTAATTTGAATGTAGAGTGCCGCCAATACAAGGTTGACAACCCTACCCAGAAAAAATGACATCACATGTTTCGGAAAGTGGCAGAAGAGCACCCATAACGAAACTGCTTTGTCGAGCCATTGTAGAAGATGGGTAATTAATATAAATTTATAGTTTTAAACTTTACCTATATTTAGTTTCCAAACACAATAAATAAAATGCAATTATAAAAAGTAAACTTTTAAATTAATTGAAGAGTGTTTTTCAAAAACTTTTAGCTAGTTTATAAAAGCTCTCCTTTGAGTCTTATGGTACATATGTTTGTGTTTCGGTGGTATCCACGTTAGACTGTAGGTCCCTGTCTAATGAGCCCAAAGTGTGCACAAAAATGACTCTAATTTAATACCATGCAAGCAAAGGAATGCTGTGGATAATTTATGTAATCCTCAAGTACTGAAAAACAAGAAGTTTTGAAAAATTTGGTGAGTCAACGGTAAGAGAGTTGATTGGTTTTATAGATGGAAATAGATTTATTTTATTTTATTATTATTCACTGCAAGATCCTTAGAGAAGCACTTAAAGCTAAAAAGTTCGCCAGATTTAAAACCTTACTTAACTCATTTATTAGCTTTATAAAAAACAAGCGCTCAGCTTTGAAAATTATGCAAAAATTAGGGAATTCAAATTTCCAAAACCTTATTGCTTTATGTAAAAGTATGGTTAATTTAAAAAAAAAAAAAGTGAAGTTTATACAGATCGTTGCAAGTGGGAAGATGAATTTTTTTATATTTTCAATTGAGCAGATATAATGTTTCTTGATTTTTCATAATGAATTATGACTTTTAGATTTCCTATAGCAGATATTTATTATTTGTCAAACATTTTTGAAAAAGTTATAACGTAACTTCAAAGAAATAAAAGTAAAGCGGCACTTCAAAGAAGTAATTATAAAATATTTACTTTAAAAATATAAAAATTGAAATTTTTTCCCAAAAAATTTAGCTACGAAACATATCGAGTGAAAATAGATTAGATATGTTTACAGATATACATGCTTTTATTATATAGAAAAAAAAAAATAATATTTCCAATGATTAAATTCAAAAATTTGTAATATATCATTTTAAGTGTCTGCAGATTTATTTAAAAAAAATGCATTACATCCAATTTCGATGTTGAAAAATATTATTGTGTTCATAAAGCCTACCCAGATATTAATAATGTCTGTAAAAAAATATAAAAAAATCCGCAAACTCATCAAAGTTTTGAAAAAAAATTCTACGATCCGTATCATCAATATTCATCCAAGATTTGGATTAATTTTGTAAAATTAAATAAACCTATCAAGTTCCTTAGTATGAATAGTTCATTTTGTTTCACTTTTGTTTCCATAATAAAATTGTGTTCATAAGTATTAAAAGGAAATTTTTTCAATTACATTATGTTACAATCTGTTAACATCATATAATTTATCAAATATTCGATGAAGAATGCGTATGCTTAATTTAATAAATTTTTGGAAATTTTTTTTGTTTGTTTATTTTCTGTTTATTAGTGAAAAGTATGGGACCTGATGGCCGATAGACTACCGTTCTGGCACTTGGTGCCACAGGATGCCATGGTGTCACGACTAAGTGCTAAGGGATAATTGTGTGGTTCGGAATTCACTTTAAGCCGTAAGTTCTCGGTCTAATATGATTATAGATCACTGGGCGCAGGGCTTACAACCTGTTGTTGTTGTTGTTTCTTATCGCACTTGGCTGGCCAGCCCACGAGCCCATACGTGCTCATGATTGAGGGGAAGGAAGCAGCTTTTGTTGTGATGGAGCACCCCGTAGGTAGAAGTCTGACTTTGGCTCCGTGACGCTCTTACAGTCATATGAGACCGGGACCTATGGCTTAAAGTGGATTCCGAACCACTACAAACATCCATGGCACCGCCGGAATTCGAACCCGAAACCTGTGGCACCGAGCGCCAGAGCGCTAGACACTCGGCCATTCAGGTCCCAAATTTGTGTATGCCAACGGCTCGCAGTGTTCCCAGGTGGTCACCCACCCAAGTACTAACCGCGCCCAATGATGCTTGACTACGGTGATCTAACGAGTTCCGGTATATTCAGCATGGTATAGCCAACGGCCATACCATGCTGCCATGCTACCAAAATACCATGTTGTCCTTACAACCTACCTCGTATAAAGAAAACATCTCCTGTATCGAAATCTACCAGTAGGCAGACGGCCTATAGCCACCATGGAGCTTTTGTACCATCGGAGAAGAATATATGTTATACAATAACCGTACATCTGGGTTGGGAGGGTAAGGGGGAAATTTCACAAAGCTTTACTTTATCAAAATTTTGTTATTTTTAAATAATTCGGGTATTCTTCTTCATTGCCGCAACAGTCTCTTGGTTGGTTATAGGCAGTCTGCCTACTGGCAGATTTCGAGACTGGAGAGGTTTTCTTCTTACGAGATAGGGTTTGGTTTGGTTTGTTTACCTTAAGTTCCTAATGTTCAGAACTTGGTTAAGGGAACACCACAAATTCCTGACATGTCTGTATGATGGCGTTATTTTAAACTATTGAAATGGATACCACAACTATCTATTTTCAACAAATGAAATACACTATCTGAAGAAAGTGATGGGACACCCCTCGAAAAGTAAAAAGTCGACAATACAGCTGACACATGCGCAATAATAGGTATCACGTGTCAGCCATATCCTATAAATACTCTGTGGAGTCGACTAGAGTTGTTTTTGTCAAGATGCCGCCACGGGAAGAGTTGTCTGAGTTCGAGAAAGGTGTGTTGGTTGGATTGCGTCTTGCCAAGGTGTCAATTAGGGAGATATCCCGTCTCCGTAACTGCTCAAAATCAACTATAGCACGTGTTGTGTGTCGCTACAAGACTGAGGGACACTGTCAAAACAAACCCGAAGTGGACGAACTACAGTTCTCACCAGCAGGGACCGACGGGTGCTCGTCAGGGAGATTCGAAGTAACCGTCAAACATCCTTGGATAACATCGCTAATGAGTTTAGACAAGCCACAGGTGTGGTCGTTTCGACCAAGACTCTTCGTATCGAGGCCCATAAGTTAGGTTACACTGTACGTTAGGCGGCCCACAAGCCTTTGATTACGAAAACCAACAAGAAAGCGCGCCTTCGATGGGCCAAAGACCACCGTACTTGGATGACTGGAAACGCGTCCTTTGGGTGATGAGTCACGATTTACCCTTTTCCGTTCCGATGGACGTGTTTTGGGTATGGCGTTTACCAGAGAACGCCTTTTGCCCGAGTGTGTCGTCCCAACTGCAAAGTTTGGTGGAGGAGGATTGATGGTATGGGGCTGGCCCACTGGTGAAAGTTGATGGTGCGATGAATGCCGATAGATACTGTGATATTCTCGACAATCATGTCCTTCCTACCTTGTGGGAAACGTATGGTATGGATGATTGCTGGTATCAAGACGACAACGGAACATGCCATGTTGCAAGGAGGACTCTTGATTGGTATGTGAAAAACAACGTTAAACGCATGGAGTGGCCGGCGCAGAGCCCTGATCTTAACCCAATTGAACACATCTGGGACGAATTGGACCGTCGGTTGAGGGCCTGCACCCCACTCCCCGAAAGCAAGCCTGAACTATGGAACTTCCTGTTAAACATTTGGAAGGAAATTCCTCTTGGCACTATGGCTAATTTAGTAGAAAAGCATGCCCCAGAAAGGTTGCAGCTGTGATCGCAGCCAAAGGAGGCCCTACCTCCTATTAATTTTAATAAATTTTGGTTTATGACGTTATAGTGTCGTGTCCCGTCACTTTCTACCTCATAGTGTATAAAACATTGATTCTTTTAAATGGTGACGACTTCCTTCAACTTTTAAATTGTTTGGTGAACGTGTCCAGTAAAAGTAATAAAAGCACAAAATATAGAAAAAATCATTGTATTCTCTGCAATATTATTACAAACACACCAAGTCATTAAATTCTATATCTTCTCAACCTCAATTTACAATTTTCCTAACTCGTATCATTTGAAATGCACTTATCGAGTCACTGCGCCTCCATCTCTCTTAAATGCAGAGAGAGAGAGAGAGAGAGAGAGAGAAAGTAACGCCACATCAAGATAATGACAAAAACTTTTCCAACTTTCAATCAAAAATACATTTTTATGCAACGCACGTAAATCTATCCAATTACGAGGCATCCGGAACACCATCTTCATTCACCATGGTCCAAGTCCAGCATGGGGCTGTTGCGTCACTAAAGAAAAATATATATTATATGATAGCCGTACATCTGGGAAGGGAAACATCTTAGTGCAAAAGTTTGAGAAGTCTTCTTCTATGGCGCAACAGCCCCATGGTGGGTCAAGGCCGTTTGCCAACTGTCAGATTTCGAGACAGAAGATGTTTTCTTTACACTTAGTACGGGGGGGCGAATTTGGATCGTGGTGCCCAGACCTCCTCGTGGTGCCCCTGGTAACGTCACTTAAGACGGCGAAGAGACCCATACATCTCCGCGGGTGTTCTCGAACACGTTCTATAGCGTGAACGCTGATGCCCTGGAGTAAACAAGCCCAGTCGAGGGCAGCCAAAGGCGGTGGGGTGTTGTACTTATTACATATCACCCTATCCGTGGAGCCGAATAAGGCGGAATCCAGCTAGTACTAGTAGGTTCTGTCGTGCTTCTGGCCATGCAGTTCTCCGTAAGCCTTCGGGCAGGTCGGTAAATTTATAGAATTACACTTAGTACGGATGTCAGCTCTACGCCCAACATTGAGTAGCCTTATTCGAGAAAAATTATATTATTTTTAAATAATTTGGGTATTAAAAGAAATAAATGTCATTTCAAATGTATTTGACCATTTATCGATAAATTTCGTGATTCTTTTATTTATCTAGTTTTTCGGAGAATGATGGATTCTATTATTAAATTTCGCATGGCATATGGTGAATAGTGATCCACTTCAAAGAACAGTTTTATTTCATGGGCAATTTCAAAATTTCTAAACCCAATGATTGGAAGTTTTCGAATTTGAAGTTTCCAATGTTTAAAACTTGATTAAGGAGACACAGCAAAATCCTGACAATGAAATCCTAGAGCTAATTTAAACTATTAAAAATAGATACCACAACTATTTTCAACAAATGAAATATAAAAGATCGATTCGTTCAAATGAATATGACTTCTTTCAACTTTTAAACTGTTTGGTGAACGTGTCCAGTAAAAGGAAAAAACAGTAGAGAATACAGAGATATTATTGCAATGATACAAACATACTAAGCCATTAAATTCTATATCTCAACCTCAATTTACAATTTCCTAACTATCATTTGAAATGCACTTATCGAGTCACTGCGCCTCCATCTCTTAAATGCAGAGAGAGAGGGAAAGAAAGTAACGCCACATCAAGATAATGACAAAAACCTTTCCAACTTTCAGTCAAAAACAAACCCTCCATCTAACCAAAATCGCTTATGCAACGCACGTAAATCTATCCAATCCCAGAGACTTCCTGATCACCATCTTCATTCACCCTTCAAAGAATCGGCCCTGGCCAAAAACAAAACCAAAACCAAAAAAAAAAAGAAAGAAAGGAGGATCACGGGCAAAATGAAATTGAATCACGTTTATTAAGTCCCCTCTCACTTCACCATTGACGCCACGTCTACCAACCCGTTGCCACCGTTCCCGAAATAAAAGCTTGAGGGGCGAAAAAGAGATTTATGGAGTTTTCAGCGGACTTTAATTTGGGGGATTATTGTACCCGCGACAGTAAATATCAATGAACTTCGATTTTTAGAAGACTACTAAGCCACCCGTCTCTTTAGGGTCCCCCTCCCATCTTCGAAATTGATGATTCCCTTGACGCTTTTAAAGATAAAATAAGTTTGATGGGTGCAGGATATATCCTGGAGGACATTATTATTTTGCTACTTATTCCATGGTGGCCATTAATGCGTGAGAAATGGATAACTTACGAGCCTCGGCGTGGAAGGAGGACATATATCCTCGAATGGCGGGAAAACTGCTAAGTCGGTTTAAGTCTGTCACGTAAAAAGTAGCATTCCCAATGTAGGAAGCAAATGGAAACACGGTTGCAGTTTCTGGCAAAAGGATATTCTCCAGGAAGAAAAATACTTTATTCGTGTGACATAAAACTTTGGATTACGTTCCAGGGGAAGAAAGTGTTTGTCATCAGGAAATGGTGGGAAATTATGTTTCCTCTTTTTATGACGTTATTTACGAGAGATATAATGTTTCCGAGAAGTAGAAATTCTTTTTTCTCGAAGAATGGGTACAAATTATTGCAAATGTTCTTCTTTTTTGGAACGAATGTCATCTCGATGTATGTAATATATTTGGTTCTCTAAAAATGTTAGAATGTACCATTGAAAAGATCAATAATTTGAAAAAAAATGCAATTTTGGAAAGGAACGAAATATGTTCTAATGCAGAAAGAAATTAGCAATACATAATTTTGTGAATCAATCATTATAAAATAATTAACTAAATAAGGAATTGCCCATTATTGATACATGTTAAATATAAAATGTGTTCAACCATTATAGCATTTGATATGTGTAATTTATTGGCAGCTAAACGATTTGTTTTACTTTACAGGGGTGATTATAATTAAAGTTCCACTTTAAAATGCTGTAAAAAAGAACCACTCTTCAAAATGAGTTCAAATTTGAACTGAAGATACTTGAAGAAGGGGAAATGGTATGGCATCAAAGAAAAAAAAATGTTCCAAAAAACACACCGATTTTTCCCATCTAATTTGGTATAACCTTGCGCGGTGGATGGGCTTTCCACTAACAGTGTCACAACTGTTGAATAACTTGGAAATTATCCGACACTTGAGTCCTGTGTCACCGAGTTCCAGTCACTCGGCCATCAGCCCCCAAAATTAGATAATATTGAACATAATTTTATTATATATATGAACAACATCAAGATTTATATGCAATTTTTAATAATGTTTTGGGTTTTCTGAGAAAAAAAAATTGTTTAAAACGTTTCATGTATACTTTTTATTAATATTGCTATTAAAAATGGTAAAAAATAACATCATGGTTCAGAAGTATCACACGTGTAAATTTCATGACATAACATTATTTCCATTTTTTGTTATCAAGAAATTGCTAATATCGTTTCAGCGAAAAAGTAAGAACATTGAAATAATACTTAATTAACAAATTTCTCCATTCAAGACAATAATTCGGCCCCCCCCGAAGATTATGGAATATATTATTTCTGATTATGGAACATTTTTATTATTAAAAGTTTTTATATATTCGTATTATTTTGAGAACTTTAAATAATTGGGAATTTTTATGGTAAACACACATGCTTAAGATATTTATAATTTTTTAATATAGGATTTATCTACACAATAGAAAGTTCTCGAGTTTTAGAAAAAAGATAAAAACATATAATAAAATATAATTTATTGCTTCAATAACACTTATAGAATGTTTTTTTTTTGTAGTAATCAAGAAAATAATTAAAAATATTAAAAGTTTATTATTAATTTTTTTTTTAAATTTTGTATTAATTTCTTTAGCTATTTGAATAAAAAACATTTCATTTGCTGTTGAAAATTGTATATTAAAGACTACGATTTCTTAAATTCGTATTATTCGAATCAACATCATTGCTTCATAATATGATTTCCTTCATAGTAAAATTGACTCGTAATATTTGTCACAAGAAAATAACATCATTGCTTCATAATAAGATTTTATTCATAAAAAAAATTGACTTTTGATATTCGCCACAAAATTACGTTTCAGGAGAATATAATAAAACAAATTGAATATGAATGTTTGAATAAAACAGTAAAATTAAGGCCGAAAAATCATGGAATAAAGAATAAAATATTTAAAAATACTAAACAGCTAATCTGGAATTAATGTTATATTTTGAATAGCTTTGGGATTTCTGATTTAATAACACTTTCATTATTCGAATTCCCAAAATTTTATTTTTAAAAATTATTCAAGGACATATTTCTATCATACATTTATGCAGAATATTTACTTTTCTAAAATGGAAGAAAGTTCTTATCAATATTCTGTAGCTATTCTTTTTATTTTTCGAAGCTGTCTTTCTCCTGTCAAATTTCGCTGAAAATCTAGTCGGGCGGTATTACAGACTATTTAAGCATTTATAGGACGTGTCAAAGTAAACTAACCTACGACTACAGTTGATAAAGCGCTTTTAATTCATGCATGTGTTTTGAAACATTTTAAACAACAAATATAACTTCGTTTTGTTGCATATTGGGATGTTCAGAAAATAAATTGATAATTTCTAAAAAGTCCTAAGAAACCCCAATGTATTATTTATTATTTTTATTATCATATTATTTAATATCACAACTGTCAGAGAATAGGTGGCTAAAAAGACAATATTGAAGGGTTAGAGGCTAAAAATATCTGAAAAAGCTAATTTCTTAACAAAGCAAGAGTCGACAACGAGGTCCCGAATTGACGAATATTTTTGAGCCTGGTGTGTATTTTCCATACGCACTTGAGTATCGTACATGAAAACATAGTTACAAATACAGAACAGAATAATGAATATTAAAACTAAAAACACGCTTTTAGAGTGAATCAACTAAAAAAGTAAAAAAAATAATTGTTAACATAAGAATAAAATGACTGACGAGAAAATGAATGCCACTGTTCTAAAAGCGTGAGATGCTCGATATCAATCGTTATAATTTTTTTTTCACTAGTTTCATTCCGAAATGCAGAGTTAGTTTTGAAATGTGATGCAAAGCACCCCACGCTTTTAGAACAGTGACATTCCTTTTCTCGTCAGTCATTTTATTCTTATGTTAACAATTATTTTTTACTTTTTAGTTTGATTAACTCTAAAAGCGTGTTTTTTTTTTTTTTTTTTTTTTAACTATTAATTTAATTTTTTACTTTTTAGTTTGATTAACTCTAAAAGCATGTTTATTAGTGTTTTTAAACTATAATATTTAAATGAGGTCCCGTTACGGAGGAGTGGAACTATAGTACTTAACAATAATGTAATTGTGAGTAAAACAAAGGCTAAATGCGAATAGTCCGTTGTCCTACTGTCCCACGGGTTTTAATGTCTGTACTGAATACTTTCATTCTACACTGGTTAAATTGATCTTCCTAAGTTAAAATAAAATCTCTAATTTGGCGATCCTAATCATGATGAGATAATAAACTTATTAAACTATTTTTAGTGTCGTCGGTCCTTGATAAGTCTACAACGTTTAAATTAAATCTGATCGCTTAAAATAGGGCAAAATGGAGCCCAAAGAGTCAGTTACAAACAAACAAACAAACAAACAAACAAACATTCAGGTGAAACTAATATAAAAGCGTATTAAAAGAATCAACTGTTTTCTTTTCTGAAAGATGCCTGTAAATGTTTCTTTGCAGCTTAAATAGTGTATTTGAGGAGAAACAGATTCCAGGGAAAAAGTCAGTTACATACAAACAAACATACAGGTGAGACTAATAAAAGCGTATTAAAATAGAGTGCGCATCGAGGCTGCCAGTCAGAGGACTTGAAACTCATCACGTGACGGTTATCAATTTTTTATTTTATCCTACACCCGTCTCCGACCTCGCGATCATTAGTCGACGAGCAGTCCAATGCAATAAATAATGACAAAACAATCATTAAAGGTATTGGCAGTAGCACAAAAGGGTTACAATTAAGAACAGTAGGGCATATGACGAGGTCCCCTCTACAGTCATGGAGACGCCATAGTCGCAAAGGGGCAGATATCTGTATCAGCCAATCCTATTCCATACAGGTGACTGTAGCAGCCATGGCCCATGACAAGTATAAAGCAGGCCGCCACCCGACCTCTAGGTAAGGAACTGGGAATCCTTGTTGACTTATTCTATAGGGAATTCCACTTTTTCTCAGAAACCTTCTCACTATCCTGGTCAAAACGGTTGGATTTAATAGAGGAAAACGTATAAAGTCTTTTACCTATTTCACAAAGTTATAGTCTCATCAAAGAATTAAACCCGTCAGTGTTATATCATTTGATATGATGTCTTTCGAAATGCAGAACAGAAGGGAAAATATGCATGACTTTCAACATGAATACAATGTTCAATTTTAATCTTCTTCATTTTCATTTAGTTGTGTACAACCTTCCCGTGCCGTGACGTACATATACATATAACATACACACATATGTTTTATGTTAAATAAATACATTTTTTGTTATTGTAATTTAGTTTCATTATTCCTTATTGTAATTTTTGAGATGATACAAAATAAAGCAAAAATCAAGGGAGAATTAAAAGCAATATACATACCAGTAGCTCGCACACAAATAAGGTTTCTGTACTGTAGACCACTGCCGCAAGTTGGATGAACCGTCGTCACTTCACCATGGTAACCGTGAAGGCGAACTTCGCAGTCGCTCCACTCCAGAGGCAACCACTGGTACCTGAAGAAAAAGGTATTATTATAGACTCTATATTACATATGTAGCGTGCAGGTTAGGAAACCAAATCACAATTGGATGTGGTTGAGGTGAAATACTGGATGCACAGGTTTATTTGAAATCACAGCTTTATTTGCACACTCACAAACACTACACACATACAATTAGAGATATATACTATTTAACACATTCAAGGACATATAAATATATAGTAGATTCGTCGAAGGACTTCACCGCTTCTAAGCCGAAAACCTGACACTCGGCTACGCGCAGGATGTATGAAATATACTTATTTTTCTGAATGAGAGTCTGTAGGCCAAATAACTAGTTCTCCTGAACGCCACAGGGGGAGCACTTGCTAGTGGGTAAGATAAAGTACGGTTTCACATTTAAATTTTAAAATCTATTGGTTTGTCCCCTATACAAATTGACAGCTCTTAATCTGGAGCTAGATTTGACACCTACATAGGTTCCTTTAAATCTTAAAGAGATTCCCCCTTCTTCTTTGATTTACACCCTTAATTCTCTTTCTTATTAATTCAATTAAAAATCTTTTAGCTCCACCAGATGGCGCCACTTATGTTATATATATATATATATATATATATATATATAAGACAGAAAATTTACAATATTAGTTTTCTAATCTATTTTTCATTACACTAATGTTATTATATCCTAGAATATAAAAACTAATAGATTAAAGACGAAACATATTATTGAAAGGATTGCTTTATTTCAGGCAAATTATTTAAAATTTCAAACGCTTAATTCTCTTAATAAAATTTATCAACACTAAAAATGTTTTATTTTTTGTAACTGACAACACAGTATCATATCTGTTAATATATTATAAAGGAAGAGATTTAAAATGTGTGTTTTATTATTTTAAAAAATACAAAACTTATGAACAAGTCCAATTTTTTTTCCTACTAAATTCAGTACATAGCTGAAAATCAAAAAAAAGAAATTTTATTAATTAGTTTTGAATTAAACATTTCTTAATAATGCAAGAAAAGACAACTTGTTTTCAGAATCTATTAACCAAATCAAATACTTTCTCAGTTGACTTTTTATTTTAAAATTTATTAGTAGGAATGTTTTGTTTGTAAATTTGTAGGAAACAATAATAATTCAAATAAATAATATAAACGGGAAATTACTATATACACTGATACTTTTTATAAATACAGAACATTTGATCTCCTAGTCCTGTTTGGTTTGTCACCTACGATCCTTTGTGCACACTTTCAGAAAATTAGGCAGGGATCTACAGTTTCACGTGGATTATGAACCACTAGCAAACATCTATGCCACCGCCAGAATTCAAACCCGAAGCCTGTGGTACCAAAGGCCAGAGCGCTAGTCATCATACCACGTTGATCTTAAGGATTTTTTAATTCGAAACGTATAATAGAAGTATTTTCAGCGTTATTTAAATGAACCATTTGTGTTTCCGTTACACAACAAGGAGACTCGATAGCGATTGTGACAGCGTATTAAAAGCACCTAGTGTTAATAATTTGGCTACCTGGTTGGAATTTTCCGGGTTTTCTCATATCACACCACCAATTGGCTAGCGGTCTGGCTATTCGTATCACATGTTTCAGGTTCGAATCGGGGGCATGGATGTTTGTGAGTGATTCGAAATCCACGTTAAACTGTAAGTCCCGGTCTAATTAACCTAAAAGACCACATTATGAGGCTAATTAGACCGAGTTTGAAGTCCACACTTACACAAAATGACCGTAGAGTGACAAATCAAACCAACCAACCCATATCATCACAACAATTGCCCCAAATAGTCTTCCTGGAAGGTAATGTTTTCTTTTTATAGATCGTCGGTGGACTGTTTGTGGCATACGTTAGTGGAAGATGATGGCCACTGATAGTAGAAAACACATTCATTACCAAAAATTTGAAGTAACAAATATATGCATAAATAGCCCAACAGAAAATTAATAGGAAGACAAACCAAAGCATTTAAAAGCAAGATGTTTCATTTAAGACTTTTTGTCCTTTAGTTTATTAATTAATATAAGTGAAGAGGCGGGGATCAAACCCATGACCTTATGCTATTCTACCTCGGCAAATCATTATGGACCAAATCTTTCGTAATGCATTCCTGAATAGGTCAGACAGAAAAAATGCAGTCATAAATGTATGTATAAATATTATAAAAAAGAGCAAATAGCAAGATAAATCCAACGTATTCTAGAAAGGATATTTATAAAAAAATGTTTTTTTTTTCAGTTTATTAATTAACTTAGTAAACTTTTATTTCCTTTAAACTAATTAACAGGAAAAAAATTTCTAAAATACTTTCAAAAGGTATTCATTATTTTTCAGACAAATTTTTCTACTGAATTGTTCGCTCTGCAATTTCTACGACTACCTTTAAAAGATGTTAATTTATTATTTATTTCTTGCGTACTGTTCAATTCTGCAGATTCTATTTGCACAACTCGAGTTCAACTAAAGCACTTAAAAAGTTGCACAAAAAATTGTCTTAAAAGTTTAAAAAAAAAAAAAAAAAAAAGCAGCACTTTTTTTTCTAAAAATTGAACAGGTGCTCTTTTTATTTTAAATACTTAATCTTTTTAAAAGAACGTTTACAAAAGGAAAATAATTTTTTCTTATTTCAAAATGAATGTAAAATTCCAACGCTTTAAAACTTTCAGCGTTTATAACTGTTGATTTTTTAAAAGCTTTTATGTAACAGTGATTGCAAAATGGAACGCATTAGGATTTCGACTGTGACCGAAATGGTGCAAGCTTTTTAAAATTTTTTTTCAGCTTGCGTAATTTTAAGTAAAAATTATATAAAAAAAAAAACATAAAGTAATGAAATTATTTTTATTAGTTATAAAAAGCCCTTTATGAAACAGCTTACCGCAATATTTTGATTAGTTATGAATTTTAATAAATATTTTACGTAAAGTTTTAAGGAATTTTGTTCATCACGGAAAAAATGATGGAAAAGAGTCATTAATTTTCAAAATTATTAGTATCTATTATTACTATCCAAAAAACATTTTTTTCTGTTACATTTCCCAATGTTCACTTCACTTCTTCATGTGACAACTTTGTATTTTGCGTTTAATTACCGTCGTACTAGAGCCGTATATTTGAGAATTTGAAATAAACTCCAACTTATTAGAAATATTAATCAACTGTGAAAACTCATATGCATGGTTTTTCTTTTTTTTTTTTATAAAACCAGTAATTAAAAAGAATTAAAAATAAATAAATAAAAATAAAAATATATTATTAAATAAATAATAATAAAAGAAGAATGGAACAACGATATTCTATTATTCTATTTTAATCTTTTATGGAACAACCTGTTTGATAACGTGTTGAATTTCTGAACTGAAAACATGTGGTTTAAAACACAGGTAAATCCAATCTAAAATGAATGATATAATAAATCTTTATGCCAGAATGATTTTCCATTCAGTTTAAAAAAGGTGGGTTAGAGGTTTGTGACCTCTCTCAATCCTTTTATATGTTACCTTGATAGAGTGTCACATGTGTAGTAGAACAAGCGTGTAGTTTACCCTCTGTGGTTTATCCTGAGTAATGCTGAAAGTACTATGTTGCCATTTTAGTTCGGAATAAAAATGAAGTTAAAAATTGCTCGAAATCAACAGCTTAAGTTCATTTTATGGAAGATTATGCATACATATATACATATATGTACTTTCATTAATTACACTTCCTTATTCATATTATTATATTATTATTAATTACGTTTAATTATTTTGCTTATTAACACTAGTCAATTTAGATTGTAAAGAAATTATCCGTTTAACTTGTTTAAATGTTCATGTTTATGAGATACATATACATTAAAAGTTCGGTGATAATTAGTGTATTTATATTAATTTAAATTCTGCTTTGCATAAATTCAAATTGCTACATACACGTAAGCAGCTACCTTTTGTAAAAAATAAATAAAAATATAGTTTATTTTGCTTTGAAATTGTTTCAGTTAGAAAATTTGCATGTACTTTCTTGGTTATGAACAATATATATTTTATCAACTAACTAAGACGAACTATTCATTATATTAGGTATATCAAAAATGTAATTATCATGAAAAAATGACTATATAACGCTAATAACTTAATAATTTCAGAAAAATTAATTATTCATATCCCAATGATATTAAAAGAAAAATAATCATTCAATTATTGAAGTCGTAATGAATTTCCAATAATTGTGTTCTATTATCTTATATTTCTATATGTATCGGACATTTTAATAAAAATATACTTTTAACCTTTATCGATAGTAATTACAAACTTCATTAATTATTTAGCAAAAAAAATATTTTTTTAAAAATGACCTAACTTTAATGTAAAGCATTTTGTTACAATTTAATTAAAATTTCCAAAAAACTAGTAGTAACCATTCTGCTTTTGACAAGCATATTCTTGTCAATGTAAATTTAATTACCCATATAGATAAATGCATAAAATTAAAAAATTTCCAAGGCTCACTTTTTGTAAAAATATATTCTTTAATTATATTTTCATAACAAACTTAACCACAGATGAGATAGTTTATTGATTAGAATTTGCGTTACAACCTATTAGAGCTTAAATTATCATTGATAACCGTATGCATAAACAAAAAGGATTTAAAAGAATTTGTTGTTTTTAAAAGCTTTGTTTTTTAGCGCTTGCCTCAAGGAATCAAGACAATTGTTTAAGTGTTTGCCAGCTGCATTAGAACAAAAAAAAATTTTCTATCACCCATCCACTCTGATATTTTAGTCCCATTTTTTTGAAAAGAGAAAAATGATGTCCCTGTGCCTTCATTTTGGTTTGGGGCCATCTGTATAAAAAGTCTCAGCATTAGTTGAAAATAACCGTGTTCGAATAGCAACTTGATTGCAGATATTAAAACTATGGATTGGATAGATTGACAATCTAGCAATCTTCTGCTTGAAGTCATTCGAAAACAATTCACCTATTATCTACGATATTCCTATCACTAGATAACTATCCCTAAAATCTATAAAAATAGATGAATATTGTACATTTACTGATTATCGGAAAAGATAGAAAAAAATTATCAAAAGAATCAATAGAAACATTGGCGTGACATTGTGTACTTACTTATAGCACTCGGGTAAATCATACAGAATGATCCTCTCCCCTCGTAAAGTTGGGGGCAAGGTGTCGACCCGGGGCCCACGGGCATCTGTATCAGACGGCGGGTTCGAGTCCGGATTTCTGAAAATACCGTTCCATCCGATGAGATGCAACCTTCCCTCTTCACCTCCATTCACTCCAGGGGAAGTTAAGCAGTGAACCGTCACTACGCACTGGCGTTCAAGAACGGGTGATTCAGCAACGTTACAAAAAGCTGCAATACAATTTAATTAATTAGTAATAAAGAAATAAATAAATTAATAAAACTAAATGAATGAATATGTTTTAATACTTTCTGTACTTTGACACAACATAAGCATGCAATCCATATTGACTGGAAGATCTTTGTTTCACTTGCGAATCCTTGAAAACATTCCATCAGTTGAGATAACCAGAACCGGTAGGATTCATATTGATAAGAAACATTCAAATTTACTGAACGGGTACTTAATTCGATAAAGACCAGCGTTTAAATTAGCAACATAATGCAACACGGGAAAAGTTTAAGCTAAATCTTTTTTTGCTACAAATATTTCAAAAAATTTTCAAAAGATAAATTATTGAAATGATCCTAAATGTATTTATATATGCACTTTCATTTTCACCAGCCAAATAATTTTCATACAACAATTTGCGCGTAGCCTTACATCTGAAAAGTATTTTTGGCGTTGGCCGATGAACGTCATATTTTCTTTGATTTCGATTAGCTTGAAAATTATTTTTAATAATTTTAATTACAGTTTCTATAGCGATTTAAAGATTTTCTTTGGGGGTCGGATAATCTTTTAAAGAATGGGATGCTACTTCAGTTATAATAAAAGAGAGCAAGAACCTTTGTTGGATATGAATTCGTCTACCCATTTTTTCATTTTTTGTAAGTCAGATTTGGTACTTTTTTTTATTAATATGTCACTTATTTACCAGTAGAAATATTAAAATCATGCTTTTCCACATCTAATTTTTAATAATTGAATAAAAGTATTTCTCTTCGTAATATAATCTTCCATATATATAGTTTATTTTTTAACGATATATTTAAGAAAATAATAATTTTTAACAATGATGGCTATAAACAAATCCTATTTCAAACTGATACTATTCATGATTATTTTCTTTACACATGTTAAATTTAATTCATAGAAATTGTCAAAATAGTTACAAAAATGTCTGAACAACCTTCTGTAGTAGCATGAAATTGATCAAGTTAATGAAAAATAATTGCAGGTAGTAGCATGAGACTGTTCAGCTTCATCTCACAATAATCAACGAGATTATTCAACTTCATCTCAAAATATCACAGCAGTAAGTAACATGAGTTCAAATCTTTATCTCACATTAATCACAGGTAGTGGCATGATATTGTTTCAACTTCATCACAAAATAATCACAGATAGTAGCATGAGATTGTTCAACTTCATCACAAAATAATCACAGATAGTAGCATGAGATTGTTCAACTTCATCACAAAATAACCACAGATAGTAGCATGAGATTGTTCAACTTCACCACATAATCACAGATAGCATGAGATTGTTCAACTTCATCACAAAATAATCACAGATAGTAGCATGAGATTGTTCAACTTCACCAGAAAATAATCACAGATAGTAGCATGAGATTGTTCAATTTCACAAAATAGTCACGAATAGTTGCATGAGATTGTTCAACTTCATCACAAAAAATAATCCCAGATAGTAGCATGAGATTGTTCAACTTCACCACAAAATAATCACAGATAGTAGCATGAGATTGTTCAACTTCACCACAAATTAATCACAGATAGTAGCATGAGATTGTTCAACTTCATCACAAAATAATCCCAGATAGCATGATTGTTCAACTTCATCACAAAATAATCCCAGATAGTAGCATGAGATTGTTCAACTTCATCTCAAATCAATCGAAAGGCAGCTGAATGTTGATGTTAAAAAATACCAGTATCGTAAATCACGTACCTCAAATCAATGGCGTCGCCGTCTGCGGTCACGCAGGTTATGTTCCGTGTGCTGATTCCAATGTCGCAAAAAGAAATTTGAATTTCTTCATCAGATTGCAATTGGTTAACATAATTGTCTTCTGGCACTACACACGGACTCCACTCTTCGATCTATATAAATGACAGGGAAAAAGAAAGAATATGGTTCCAAAAAAATGACTGAAAAAAGTAATATAAGTTCTAAAATTTAACATATAAAAATTTGATTTCATTTTAAACATGTTGTAGAACGGAGATAAATTACATCATAGGTTTGTTGGAGTTTTTATGGCACAAAAGTCAAATTTAATCATGCTGCGTCAAAAATTACATCATAAGATTTCAACATTTGTAAAAACAGTTATTGAAAACTTTTCCATCAGTATTTTTTCATATGTAAGGTGTTTTTTTAAGTTCAATTCAGGTATGTTACGACGCATAGTCTGTTCTTAGAGTTATAATATGTTTATTCACAGCAATGTGGTGGAAATAAATGGCCATAAGAGCGCCATATAAAAGTAAATTCTAAAAGAAATCATAGAGAAGGAGGTCACTAAGTCATTGGTAATACTGACAACTATCCACCGTGTTAAAGAAGCATCAGGCTGCAACAGCATTATAGTCCTCCTTGAAAATAACTTTAATTTTGTAAGTTAATTCACATAATTGCAGTTCTCAAAAGCAAGCTCGAGGCCACAAGTTTCGGGTTCGAGTCTGGCACGGCCATAAAAGTTTGTAGTGGTTCGAATCCACCTTAAACCATAGGTCCCTGTTTAACATGATAATAGAATGACAAACTGGTTTGGATATAGGGCTGACGAACGTATTCCATCAAAAGAAACAAATTCTTACGTTTCGAAACCTGTTGAGCCCAATATGATAATGAGGAAGTTATATGAATTGGTAAATATCGTGTTATCAATAGAAGTAATGCCATATTTGGCAATAATCTAGAAATCGAATCAATACTAATTCATAGGGAAAAAAAAAGAATATGAATGATTTTTATGAATCCATTGAAAATAATAAAATAATATATTTATTGAAACGGAAATATGAATATTAAAAACTTGAAAAAACTTATTCATCTATAAAAAAAAATAACATTTCGTTTTGTAAATTCTTTTTTATGTATTTTTTCATGATTTCCCTTTTACTTTTCCCCCTACAAATAATTTCCGTAATATAATACTACACAAAAAATTAAGTACAAAAATTTTCAAAGCACTTTATAAAAAGCCAAAAACATAAGAATTTGAGATTTGAAATGCACATAAAAAAGTTTCTGATTTCAAAAAAACGGAAATTGCAAATAGCTGAAAGGAGAATTAATTATGAGAATTATACAAATTGTTACTTCCTAATTCTAATATTTCTTTTTACTTAATGCATCTAAATGAAATAACTGAAAGAAAAGATAACATTACGTAAAATAAAAAACCTATAACAAAATATTTCGATGAACACAGAAAGAATCATTAAAATTCGTAATGATTTTTACCTAAAAGAAATAAAAAAACATCAAAAATCTTGAATTGTTGCCATTGCTGCAAAAAATTACTTTGCAAAAAAATGAAACATAAAATAATGACTCAAGTTTCTGATAATTGTGCAAGAATTTCGCATCTAATTGTTTAAGCAATCAACTATCAACAAATGAAGTTTTCTTCAGGGAAAAAAAGGGAATTTTTCCCATTACTAAAAATTTTTTCCTCTCCAACATTCTGTAAGAACGGCAGACATATTCCCAACTGCTTCATTATGGAAGGGGAGACTTGGTTAAACAGCTTTTGTTAATAAATCGAGACAAAAACCGAGTGTGCACTTTTTCGGTTACAGTTATTTTAATTCTCAGAGGTGATTATTAAAAAAAGCAAAAGAATGCTGGTACAAAAAAAGGAAACAAAAATTCTTTATGATGGGCATTTTTGGATACATTTCTTTTTTAAATGAAAATTTTTCTTCTGCTAAATAAACTTAAGTTATGCGGAAATGTAAATGCATTAAAACGAAAATTAAAAAGAAAGAATTTCTTTTCATTTACAGAATAAAATCAACACCACTTAAATTCGCTGAGATTTGTGAGAGAATTTAACTTGTGGTTTTAATGATGTGTGAGCAGTGCGTAGC
>BPLR01003622.1:0-46872 GCA_021605095.1 Caerostris extrusa | reverse complement strand
ATTTTATTTTTAAATATTCACTCAGGAATTTTAAGCAGCTACAGATTCACGTTCTCTTAAATCAATGTAAATGAAAATGAAGAGTATATTAAAGGGAAAATAAGAATATATTATTACTAATTCTCTGTATTTCAGTTTCAAATATGACAGAGCTCACCTTGATTTGATAATGACACCAATGTAAGGCATTAGCAACTCATATTTAATTTAAATAGGTCTATACAATAAAAATACAATCATCGTATAATTTTTAAAATACTGCGTGCATAAGGTTTCCAGATTAAAGTCAACGTGCTCAGCAAAAAGACTTGCTTCCTACTGATTTCTGCAGGCTTAATGGCGCTTTGCTTTATCGAAAAATGGTTAAACAGGGCACTGCGTATGCTGGAGTCAAGAAATTTGAGCAATAAGGGTCTTATACTTTTCTCAGGAAGGTATGAATTGATTTTTAATGAATGGATATATAATGTTTTAAAAGTAATTTTATTGAGTATATACAATTAATGTCAAGATTTATATCGCAGCTTGTATCATGACGTACATGTTAGACTGTTAATTTTTATTTTGTTGTATATCTATAATACTCATCTATACATTGTAAGTAATTAAATCAATTTAGAACTCGTATTTCAAGGATTTAATTGTCTAAAATATCAGATTATAACTTAGCAATTTTTTAAAAAGAATATTTATAATATTGGCCAGAAGGGAAAAAATGTTCTATCAAATATCCAATTTCAAAACAAATGCTTTATTTAATTAAAGTTTTAGATAGTTATATATTTAATATTTCTAAACGTCTGTCATTTTTATTCTATCCATAATCTATTCACTTTTGGGACGTATTATGTACATTATGTTAATTATTAATCTTTCATTTTTACCAGGAATCAGTTGTTGTCAAGAAGATAAGGAGAATCCAGTGTTTAGTTCATGTAGAGAGAATAAAGCTAAACAGAACAAAAAAATAGAAACTGCTAAGGAAACCCCAGCGGATCTAAATACAGAGGGAGAGGGCGATAACAAAACAACAAGAAGACTCCTCAAGAAATCTCAAGCGGATCTAGACCCAGATGAACACCGAAAGTTAGATAGAGCGATCATTCAAGAGGGACTAGAAAATACTGAGAGTTAATTATTGGAAACAAAGGACATCTAGTCGTGTGAAATGGCGAACAGTGGTAAAGGAGATCAGAAACATGCAAGGACTGTAGCCCCAATGAGGATGATTATAATGATAATTATTATATTGATTTGCACAATATATTTTACTATTAATTTTTTTTAAGTTGAACATATATATGTTTAATTGCATATTTCAGAAAAATCTATGTATATTAATACAAAAATAAATAACCAACTATTGTATAAAAAGGACAAAAGATGTTGGCCTCATCATTTTGTTGCTTCTGAATAGGTAAAGCTTTCTCTATTTTATAATTGCTGCTACAGATATGTAGCAAATTAAAGCTTTAAAATTGTGTAAATTTATACTATAACTTTAATTCGTACTTATTCGTAGCTTTATATTTTTAGAGATTTCGGGGACCTCGTATCCGAACAATATTATGTTTTTACACAAAGAAAAATTAAACGTTATAAATTTAAAATGAATATAAATAAATAAAGGCCAAAAACACATATTCATAGCATTTGCACAACTCATAATTTTTTTTTCTATTATCGAAAAACGAATGTTTGTTGAGATAATGGTGTAAACTTTAAGAATTCTTCTATTAACTTTATATGCCGCTGAATAAATGTACATATTTTTAAAATGAATAATCTATTAACAAACATCATTTGAATATATTTGCTATTATTTAAAATATTAAAAATTAATTTTTTTCAGAAAAAAAAAATAAGATTGATGTCAGTTCACCTTTAATGATAAAAATCTTTATTTATTTATTCTCAATAAAGCATACATTTTAATTTAAAATGTAGCAGAACAGAAAATACACATATTGCAATTCAATTTTTAGAAAAATAGGCTTCTTTTGTTGAAACTAATCGGTTTGGTCGACATGATCGCTACTAAAAATAAATCAAAATAAAGAATTATATCCAGATAAATAATGATAATAAAATTTTCAAGGCAAATGACACTTTGAAAAATAGTTTGCTTCTTAATTTAAAATCAATTATTTATTTAATATTTTTGAAAGTCATAATTTTGTGTATTATTTTCTTTTTCGACACTTCCGTCTTGAAATATTAAAAATATTAAGAATAATTTTATAGAACTTATTATTAAGTAAGAAAATATTTAATTTATGAATTCCAAATATAACTTTTTATTAATTACATTTATTTTAACATATATTTTTTATCTGCCTTTTTAATGAAAGCATTTGAATTTTGATACACGAATGAAAAAAAATCATTTCTAATATAATTCATGTTAGTGCTTAAACATTTCACGTTATCAAATGAATATAAATTGTTTAGATTATCACGAAATTATTACTGATATTTTCATATAACAAAATAATCCTAGTATATAAAGTAACAATCAAAATATGAAAAAACAAAAACAAATAGAGTTGTAATTTATTAATAGTATGAAATTATCATTTACTACGGACTTAAAATTAAACAGCACTTTTCTACAATGTAGTTCCCATATGGGAACAAAAAGAGTGATAGCTCGAATGTCAAAAGTTTTATAAATCTTGAGATAATAAATTTTCAGTGATATTTCATAAATTTGGGCATGAGCCATAAATGAGACATTGCGGATTTGCAAAAAACTGCATAATCAACAACGCTTGTCCGAAAGAAACAATGCCAGAAATACAATGTCGTGCGAAAGTCTGTTCTCTTTCAAAAAAGATGAAAGATGATGCTATCTGCTCATATACTGTAGTCCTTTTTTTCTAAGAATGACCCAATTGTTGGCTCATTTTTTTTCTGCTCGACCAAGATAATAATCTATTCCCGAACACTGCACTGAATTCTACAATTGTATGGTATTATTCAAACCCGGAGACGTCTTGAGTTGACAACAGCCAAAAAAGAAGAATAGATTTCAATGAGATACAACATATCGACACTGGAGTGAAGATGAGTAACGAAGTGTATTAATAGACGAATTGACTGAATGGAGAATAGAAATATTTTTTTCGACTATCAAGTCTTTCAAAAAGATAAATCTGAGAGAATTCATCTCTTTTAAAAATGAAATTAAATTTCCCTTTTTTCCCTTCAACTCAAGTGATAGTTCATCGTTACATCCCTAATCCAATTTCCCATATTTCGTGTTTTAATAATTTTATTACGACAATAAAATGTATCAAATTCATCTGAATGGAATATTTTCGTGTAGGTTGAAGTGCATAATGCTTTGATTTTTTAAAATCATCTATCATAAAAAATCATCTATCAGTTTATCAAGAAGGTCATCATCCAGTCTATCAGTTTATCATTTAAAATCATCTATCAGTTTATCAAGAAGGGTTCAAAAATCAAATTTAAAAATATTTCTTTTTGTGTTCCATATTATTTCTAACAATTTCAATTGGCGTTTGTTAGCTTCCACTCTTGAGACATAATTCTTTCCCAGCATAAATTTCTCCAACACATCCGATATTTGTTTTTAAACTTCAAATTCATGATAGCGCTTTAGAATTTCTACAGTGCTCTTAAGTTCTAACCATTTATATATTGTATTTGCTCCTTAAAAAATAATCAATTTAAGGACTCGAATTAAACAATCAGTGGTCAAACTTATGTTTTCGGGGGTGTAAAATCACATCTAAAATTTTAGAGTTAAACGGTGTCTCAGGTATCAGACATTCATTAATAAACTTCCACCTTATGCTTTTAGACGAAAGATTAGACGATCGAATATCAGCCTAATATTTGTAAATTTCCTTATCAGATCTTAACTGTAGAATGAGGAATACTATAATAATTATTTCTTTCAAAATCGTGAAAAAGACTCCTTCACAATATTCAAAAAGTTCATCAATTAAATCAACTGAAATAAAATGTTTATTTAATATTTTATTATTTATTTTATTAACAAAATATATTTTGAAGCAATTTAAAAAGTCCGTCTCAAATGTATTTTCAAAAGAATGAATACACTTTCTCTTACTTGGCGAACGGGAGGAACTGTAATAACTCAAAATCATCTTATCTGTGTTTTAATTGACGACCGCATTCCCAATACACAAAAATAGAATACTTCAGTTACAATTCATAAAAAACATATAAAATTAAGAAGCTTCACACTATCCTGGCGCACAGCTGACTTCCAGCTTTTTAGTTTGACCTCCAGAGTTTAGTTTCAACAACTAACGTTGAACCACTGTTGCGTCAACAGTTGGATATAGGCTGTTGCTATATCTAATCTGAAGGACTATGTTGTCTTATATGTGGATTTTTATGAAAGGGGGCCTTTTGACTCAGCCTATGGCTCAAGATATTTATTTTCTATATCATGTATTCCGAGAGATGTATCCATGATTATTTTATAGAACAGAAAATTGATAATACACACCATCTTCGATCACCTAATTTGGATCATCTGAACGTCACCGAGGCAAATTAAGGTCTTTTGGAATCGGCTGTCATGACGAGTATTACAAATCCGCAATCACCAATGCAATGTACAGATAGACTGATGAAATAATGGGCAAAAATCTTACATGATTTATTACCTGCCTCCCTAGTTGAGGAGAACGGCTCTGTATAAAATGCAAGCTGTAATCAGGACACATTTTAGTGAGAATACCAGTCATAAGTTCATTAAGACTGATTTCTTAATACCGTATAACTCAAAAATTGAAATACTCAATAATATATTTATAAAATGTTAAAGACATGAAAATGAATTTAATGAGAAATCACATACTGGTATTACAGGTGAACATGTATTTCAATTCATGTTTTACAGGTGACTGCATTCGAGCTGTAAACTCTTGCAATGGTAACTACAAAAAATAATACATATACCTTTATAGCTGTCAATTTTTATTTGTAAATATAAATGAAAAAATTCGTTTTTAAAATCACTCTTTTATTATAGGAGATTGACAAATTTTTGAAAATTCGTCTTCTTTTTTAAATTTATTAATTATTACCACTGAAATCTATTATGAAAAATTAATTTAATTACTCGCAAATTTTTTGGTTTTTCAAATATGAAATGTAATGAAAGCAATTGTGCTTTTACAGAATTGAGATTGAAATAAACAAAATTAAAAGAATTTTAGCCTGACTTTTAAAATGAAAAAAAAAATATATGTATATGATACTTCAGCAGTAAAATATCCATCCTTGTAAATTTATTTTAAAAACATTCAAAAAACACTAGACCATTTCATCAGTATTATCCCTATTTAGAAAATTAATTAAAATTTCTTTTAAATGTCATAAAGAACAACCTTTTCTTGATGTACCGAAGATTTCGGTTTGGCACTCCCCAGAGGAAAAATTAGTTTTATGCAACATGACAAGCGTGTTAATTAAACTGCTAATTTCTGTCAGAAAATTGGACGAATTACTATGGTGTCCGATTCTCCAGGGAGGAACCCTCATTTATCTTTGTAGTAGAGTTTTTACAGAAATTACCTCAGTTTTTTATAACTCCCGATGTTAAAAGATAAATTTGACCTCCTCATTTCCGTAACAAAGTTTATTTTTCATTACTTTTAATTGCCTAAAAATTGTGTGCTTAATTAATATAATTAAGTTAGATTAAGCTGCAAATAATAATCCAACAAGACTAATTAGAAAATATTGTTTCAGCCAGTTTCATTACACGTGTATAAGCATGTAATTGAATAGGTAATTTGTAAATATTATGTACATATATATAATTTAATTTTAATGAAAAAGTAATGTAAACAAAAAGTAATGTTTGCAAAAATTTAACAATTTATTTAGCAATAAAAAGTATCTATATTTAATAATTATAGCTTAATTAATTAACACTGGTTATCTAGATTATAAAAGTTGCATAAGTAATAATAATGATTTATATATTAAATATTTACATAAACAATTACATGTTGTATTGTTATTTTCTTTAAAAACAATGTTAAAAATAATTGAAATCCAATCTCTGTTTGACGCAATACCCAGGCGTATAAGTGTTGTTATTACAACCAGAGGTGGTTGTTCTGGGTACTGATTTCTCACGATCTATGCACCCAAATTCTTTGAAACTTTAATCACTTGTTATTTGTAGTATGATATATTTTGCAACAAATATCAGTTTGTTATCTGCATTTCTTCCAGGTGTAGCAATTTTAATGGTTAGTTGTGTAATTCAAACTTATGCCGTATTTATTTTTTGGTATAATATAATTAAAATTCAGGACTTATACTACATATTTTAAGAAATAGAAATTTCTGTTAAACCTTCTAGGATTTATGATATTTGTTTCAAAATATACTTTAAAAGTATTTTTTACTAAATACACTTTATACTTTTACATGACATGCATGCAAATATTAAGATATAGTTAAAACTATGTCGTATTTAATGTTTTTGCATAATGTAATTAAAATTTAAGATTAAAGCCATATATTTTTAAGAAATAGAAATTTCTGTTGGACATTGTAAGATTTATGATATTTGTTTCAAAATATACTTTAAATATACTTTTTCACTTTTACATGGCATACAAGCAAAAAATTAAGATCTAGTTAGAACTTATGTCGAATTTATTTTTCTTCTTCTTCTTTTTTTTTTTTGCATAATATAATTTAAATTTAAGATTTCAACAACATATTTTAAGAAACAGAAATTTTTGTTGAGCATTGTAGGATTTATATTTGCATCAAAGTATACTTTAAAAGTACTTTTTACTAAATATACTTTATACTTTTCATGGCATGCATTGAGATTCACACAAAATGACATTCTAATTTGGTTAGACGAAAGAAAATCGTTAAGAATTACAATCTGTCCATGACAGCTAGGAAAGAGATTATAGGGTCTTACTGATGGTATATTTCGCAAACTGCAAAATCCATGCAGTTCCATGCAGCCTGCAAAAATGCACTTTAAGTTAACATTTTTCATGTATTTTTTTTTGTTTGTTTGTTCATGTTTTTCCTCTAAATTCAATAATAAATTTTCTGCCTAAAATTTGATTTTGAAATTAAATTTGAGTATTTAAACTGTACTTGTCCATTTCTCTCTCTTATTTATTTTTAAAAGTTAGTCTGATTTTTAAAAGAGAAATATATGTATATGATACTCACGGCAGTAAAATATCCTTTTCTTGTAAAATTTATTTTAAAATATTTGAAAAGCACTAGACCATTTCATTAGTATTATCCCCGATTTAGGAAATTAATTAAATTTTTAACTGTCAAAAAGAACAACCTCCTCTTGATGTACCGAAGATTTCGGTTTGGCACTCCCAGAGGAAAAATTAGTTTTTATGCAACATGACAAAGCATGTTAATTAGACTGCTAATTTCTGTCAGAAAATTGGACGAATTACTATGGTGTCCACCTCCCGAGGAAACTCATTTATCTTGCTTGGTAGAGTTTTTTACAGAAATTACCTCCGGATTTTTTATAATTCCCGATGTTAAAAGATAAATTTGACCTCCCTCATTCCTGTAACAAAGTTTATTTTTCATTAATGTTAATTAAACAAAAATTGTGTGGTTAATTAATTTAATTAAGTTAGATTAGCTTCAAATAATAATCCAACAAGACTAATTAGAAAATATCGTTTCAGCCAGTTTCATTACACGTGTATAAGCATATAATTGAATAGATAATTTGTAAATATTTTGTCTAAATATATATTTAATTTTAATTAAATGAAAACTAAAAGTAGCGTTTGCTAAAAATTTAGCAATTTATACTGAAAGAAAAAAATATATTTACATTTAATTATTCTAGCTACATTAATTAGCACTGGTTATCTAGTTTATTGAAGTTAAATAATTAATAATGATGATTATTTGTAAAATATTTAGATAAACAGTTGTTTGTTGTGTTATCATCTTCTTTAAAGACAATGATAAAAATAATTGAAAATATTTCTTAAACGTATGAAATAAATATTACAGTCCTTCACATTTTCTTTCATTTTTTATCAAATTTTTAAATTGAATAATTATAGCTAAATTAATCAGTTCCGATAATTAAGATAAAATTTACATAATTAATAATAATGATTATTTATAACATATTTAAACCAACAGTTGTGTGTGTTGTGTTTTTTATTTTCTTTTAAGAACATTGAGGAAAATAATTGAATTTTTTTTTTAAATGTATGAAATAATTATAAAAGTGGTTACACAAATTTATAATTATTAATATTTAATAATTATAGTGTAATAAATTAATATTTATTAATTTATAATTATTATTTTTTTAATTTTATCAAATTTATCAAAGAATATATTTAAGATATTCTTTGACATGAAAATTAAGATATAGTTAAAACTTATGCCTTATTTATTGTTTTTGCATAATATAATTAAAATTTAAGAATTAAACTTCATATTTTAAGAAATAGAAATTTCTGTCGAGCATTGTAGGGATTTATGATATTTGCTTAAAAAATATACTTTAAATATACTTTTTTACAAAATATACTATATACTTTTACATGGCATACACGAAAAATTTTAAGATCTAGTTAAAACTTATGTTGGGTTTATATATTTTTTTACATAATATAATTAAAATTAAAGATTTAATTTACATATTTTACGAAATAGAAATTTCTGTTAGGCATTGTAGAATTTATGATATTTGTTTCAATATATACTTTAAATGTACTTTTTACAAAATGTACTTCATACTTTTTCATGACAATGTATTGAGATTCACATAATGTAACATTCTAATGAGTTAGACGAAAGAAATTCTCTCAGAATAATAATCTGTCTTTGACAGCTAGGAAAGATCGTACTTTTCAATCTGCGAAATTAATGCAGTTCCATGTAGTCTGTAAAAAATGAACTGATGTACATCATTTTTTTTCAAGTGTTTCTGTCGTTCATGTTTTTCTCTAAATTCAATAATAAATTTCTACCTAAATAAAACGGAATTAAATTTAAATCTTTAAACTGTACTTGTCCATTTCTCTTTTATTTAATATTGTATTTTCATCTTATTTTCAAATAAATCATAAATATCATGAGTATTATTTTGCTGAAGTTAAGATTTCCTTTTCCACTATTTCAAATAAGATGGAAAATCATTTTAACGAGTGAAATATAAATGTTGCTTTTCTTTTATTTATTTCCAATGTTCCAATCAAACAATTGCACTTATACGTTTTATTCTTATAATGCGCGTCCCTGATAATCTTGCATTCCTTTTTACACATTACTCGCTATATTAATGTAAAAATGCTTTTAAATGTTTGAGAGACGAATTTAAGTATGATTTTTCACAAATATAACTAAATAAATATATACATATATGACATAAAATATTTTTATGAATAATTTACTTTTATTTAGATATAAATATTTAGTTTTCTTTTACTTTCTTTGGTAGCTGTACCACAAATGGTTTTCCGGCATTTATAGTACAGTAGGAAAAAAAAAGACACCCTTCAAATATTAGATCTTTATATAAATGTTATTATTGAAATGGTTCGAATGAATTAACTCATGGTGCACTGCAGTTGATTAACAAATTTAATTAACATAGTTAATTAACATCTAACTGTTTTTAGAAATATTTTACTTTTCTTTTTAGCTAATAAATATTTTATTTTTCTTTTTAGTTTCTGTGGCTAGCTGTACCACAAATGTTTTCCGGCATTTATAGTAAAATTGGGACAAAAAGGACATCCTTCAAGCATTAGACCATTATATAAATGACATCCTTAAAACTAACATATGGTGCACTCCAGTTAATTAACAAATTTAATTAATAGTTAATTAATCAACATAGTTAATTAATCAACATAGTTAACTAATCTCTAACTTTTTTATAAATATTTTACTTTTCTTTAGATATAAATATTTTGCTTTCCTTTTATTTACATTGGCTAGCTATACCACAAATGTTTTTCAGCATTTATAGTACAGTTGGATCCTCACAAAGTGCTATCATTGGAAATGGCTCACAGGAACTAAATTTTTGATGCACTCCAGTTGATTAACAAACTTATTCAACATAATTAATTAACTTTCATTCAAAATTTTTCCAATACTCAACCTGATATTAGAATATGATTGTTTCCTTTATAGCAATCTGATTAAAGTTTGGATATGTAGTGATTCAAAAATTTACTTTCCCAATATTAAAATTAAATTTATATATATATATATATATATATATATATATATATATATATATATATATATATATATATATATATATATATAAATTTTTTGCACTAGTCAAAAGAAAAATTTTTGTAAAACAAAAAACATAATTTTATTCAAATGTTTGGGAATATTTTTAATAAACATTAAATATTAATTTTCGTTATGAAAAAACTATTATAACAAAATAAAACTTTTATGCTTTTGGTGAACCAATAAGATATGGAATTTTTTTGAAATAATTATAAAAACTTTATAAGAAAAAAATATGAATTAATCACAGATTTATAGATTATTTATTATTTTATATGCATAGTTTATATCCTTATTTTTTATGAGTATTTGATTTCAATCGAATGTGAAATACTTCCATAAAAGTAATCAAATAAACGTTTTTTAATGAAATATGATTGATAAACATTTAAATTTAAATTTTTATTATTATATACTAAAAATTACAATACGCTTTTCAAATTATATTCTTCATTTCGATGGATAAAAATTCTTTTTATTTCTAATAAAAAAATCAGTTTTTAAAATGTTATGCTTAAAATGCATATTGCATTTATGCAATAAATTATAAATTAACTAACAAGTTACTTTAATTTTGAAAATTACATAAAATTTTAGTTAAAAAGATTTTTGTAGTAAAAAGATAATTGAAATATAAAAAGTAAAATAAAACAATAATAAAATATACTTATAAAATACGGGCTGTATTTAAAAATTAAAGATATTTTTATTAAATAATACAGCAAAATATCTGCAAAAGTTACAAATAGAATTTGGTAAATAAAATTCATCAATGCTCTAATGTATAACAAAGTTTTAAAATTTAATTTTAAAAACTGTTTATAAATCATTAAAAATTTTTTTGTTTAGTACTAAGGAGCTAAAAAAAAAAAAAAATCTTTTTATTCTTGTGTAATTCTATGACTATTAAATTATACCATTTACTGCCTGCAGTTATATAAAATATTCTGACTTAATATTGTTGATACTATTTCAAATTAATGAATACATTTTGATAAATGCAATAAAATATTTATTAATTTTAAACCATTTTTGCGTCATATATGTTAAGATCTAGAAATAATAATATTAAGGAAATCTATTATTTTTTTTGCCTACTGTATACTAATATATTGTAATCTATTTTCTTATCAACATAAAATCAAACGTTAAAAATATAATAAACAAAAATATACATCTGCTAATTTATCTTTACTATGGCCGTGAGATTAATTAAAGATTAATCATAAATAAAGGAAAATCACCATTATTATCAGCTAATTTATGATAATTTTAATAATTACATATAAAACTCAATGAAATTATTCACATTTAAAACACCTATTCATGACAAAAATTAAAGGCAAAGATTGTAAATTTCAAAGATAAACATAAAATAAAAAAATTATTTAAATATCCATAAATAACCTTATTAATATATTAATATTCCATGAGTGAATAAAGTTGAAATGATAATAAAATTTGAAAGAACAGATACTAAACATATTAAAAATTAATTACTCTTAACAAACACTAAATATAAAATTAATATGATTTTCTACAAATAATTAGACTTCTACTTACATCAAATAATTAAAATAGTTATTATTTTAAGTTAATATCAATTTCAGGGGATAAATAAATAATATTTAAATTTAATTTTGCAATTGTTGTTCATCCCTAATAACTATCTAACGACCATCTAATTATTTAATTGAACAACTAGCCTAATTTAAAATAATATTAAAATAATTATTTAAATAATGATGCTGAATATTTAATATTTTATTGTTTAAACCTATTTAGATTATTAATGATGAAAATATTTTAAATTGTTTACCAAATGTTTACTTTCTGTTTAATCGATATAATTAGGAAAATATAGTTGGTAATGATAAATTACTGTTAAATTACGTTAGAATGAATTATGATATATAAAAAACGTTTCTGCTTGATTACCCCTTCCATCAATTTCTATTGAATGTCATCAATTTCTTGTCAATATAACTAAGTAAAATTTGTTATAATATATATTTTTCAAGTAAAAGAAATTCTGTAACATTATATCCTTTTAAAAATGTAATTTTATAGCTGCGAATTTAGAAGCAAGACACAATATTTAATTTGAAAAAAGGAGAATTTAATCTCATTTATGACATGACATGCCATTTAAATATTTATAACTCGAAATAATAAAAAATGTATAAATATATATATTTTTTTTTGTAATAACAGGATACAATTTATTATTTATGCCATTTAATTACTTACAACACGAAATAAAAAAAGTATAAATATATATATTTTTTATAAATAACGTGGTACAATTTTATTTTATTTTTTGTTTCTGAAATGTAGATAGTTAATTTTTTTTAAACATAAAGATTTCTTCTTCCAATTTCGCACATTTTTTTCAAATACTATTTTAATACGATGGTTTAATTTTAAGAAAATAAACATAAAAAAATCACATAACTAATGGAAATAAATTTCTGTGTTCTTGAACTTTTGAGTGACTTACATTATCTTATTAATAAATAGTCATCTACTATTTAAAAAGGAAACTAAAATTTTAAATGAAATTGATATCAACACCTAGAAAAAATGTAATCATTACTTGTAAATTTAAAAAGTATTTATGCCTTTTAGTGCTGAATAACATTAAATAATTAAATAAACTATTCTTCCTTTGATATTTTTCAGAAACACAACATTTTGTAGAAATAAATTTTGAAGGATAAAATGTATTAATAATTTTTTCCATAGTTTTTATAGTCTTTTTTCGTATAACAGTGTACTAGATTTCCATGTATAAATTTAGTACAATTTATTTAAAATACTTCATTTTATTTATGAAATATAATTAATAATTTTTATTTATATAACTTTTTTACTTTTTTATTTATTAAAGCTAAAATTTAAGTTAAATCTAACTTCATCGTTAGATAAAATAATCAAGAACTTTACTTGAATAGCAAATTCAATTTTTTTAGAAATTATAAAACAATAATAATGAATATTATTCGTAATATTCTAAAATACAAATGCAAATTTGTAGCAATATTTTTCATAAATGACATGCATTGTAAATTTTAATTTTCGCATTTTCTTTTATGTGCTCGATAATTAAGTTGTTATTTTATGAAATTAAAAAATGCATTTTAAATTAGTTAATAAGTTATTTATTTGAAATAACTTTTCTAATTTGTTAACCAATTTTCAAAAATAAAATTATTTCTATTTTCTATTTGGTTCTATTAAAATTTTTTTTTTTTTGACTATTTTACGTGTAGTGCAAATATATATATATTTAAACTACATGTAATAGTTTAATTAAAAGCATGTTAAAAATTTAAAAATGATATTACTTCAAAGAAACATAAATTTATAAATTTTTAAAATACGTTTTAAAATAAGTCTGAGTGTACTGAGTACATAATTTTTTATTCATGACTATTCAGCTACTATTTTTGAATCTTTAACTATGTGCCTGAAAATTTAACTAAGTTGTATTTTGAAACAATTTTTGACAGATTGTTTTCAAAAACATAACAGTTAAAATAAACTTGAGAAACGAAAATCTTTTGACATATTGTTTTTCAAAAACTAAAAGTGAAAAACAAACTTGAACGAAAATCTTTCAACAAAATTTGCATATAAACTAATTGGTACTTTAGAGGTAATTTGTAAAAACTTACAGAATAACTAATTTTCCTGGTGATGTTACTTGAGAAAATATTTAAAAGCTGATGCATCTAATGTATTTTAGAATGAGTTTAATAACGCATTACGCAAAATAAATATGAAACAGGTGACAATAACATGCAACATTATCTTGTAAGTTTTTATTTGGAATCAATTATTTGTCTAGCAGTGCTTCAATTTGTAATTAACTCATAGCTATGATTCGTGACTAATATTTAAATTTTAAAATATTGAAAAATCATTACAAAACGTATATGTTTATTCAATGTTAAAAGTAATTACTGAAACTCTTGCGAATTTAACAAATATTTTATTAATATTAATTATATTTTAAAAACTCTAAGGAGAGACACTTAAATAGCATAGTTAGAAATCGCTGTTGAATAAATCTGTAAATTTTTAATTATTATAAGGTGTCATATTTCATCGTATATTATTTTAATTACAATGCATTTAAAATAGTTTTCAGAATGCATTTCTGATGGTTGTGTATTATTATTTTTAATCATATAGCTAAATAACAATTATTAACAAATTTTAGATTATAAGTAATTATTGATTTTTAAAATAGAGATTAAAGTCGAAAACTCAATGTAAACATTGTAACTTCAAAGACAACTTAATAAAACTAAACCTATTTTTTAAAGTGATATATTTTGTAATATTATGCAAACTGATAAAATTATGTTATATGTGGCTACAAAAAGCAACAAAATTCGATATTTTCATTAGATTACTTAAATAAATATGTATATAATATATATAAGTATCTCAGATTATGACCACCTGTCAAATAAACACAGCTTCAACCCGCCTTGGCATGGATTAATACCACCACTTATACCAGTATAACATACCTGATCACGTGTATTTCATTGCAAAATGTAGGGGTGGTCATAATGTTTTGGCTCTTGAGTGTATATACTTATATACTATACTATATATATATATATATATATTTGACTTTTCAAATGAGGTATAGTGTAACTGGTACTAATTAAAATACTTATTGTCATTTTTTAATTATCGATTGGAGGAAAATTTTACTTATAAACTATATTAAATATAACACTAGAAATATCTATCGTTAAATGTACAAAAGAATATGCTTTTAAAGATTTTATTAAAAATATATTCTTTATATACTTTATTAAAGACTATTATTATTACAGTGAATTTATTATTTATATAATCGACATTGGCGCAAGTGCCCATGGTCGGCCAAGACCATGTGCTACTGGCTGATTTGGAGATGTCTTCGTTTTATGGGGTAGGATTGTCAGCCCCTATGCCCAACGCTCTATAGCCATTTTAGACCGGAACTTCTGGGTTTAAAGCGGATTCCGAACCACTACAAACATCCATGGCACCTCTGGGACTCGACCCAGAAACTTGTGGCATCGAGCGCCCCTAGTCATTCGGCCATCAGGCCTCTTTTATTCTTATACTATATACTTTATTTTATACTTTTTATAACATTTACTTTTTGTGTGGTTTTTGTGTATATTTACAAAGTTAATTTTACAGATTAATATAAAAAAATATTATCAAATTGTAATGTTTATTTTGTCTATCTTAAAACCTTTTTTTGCTTCACTTAAAATATTGAGTTCTCATTTGTTTTATTTTTTTTACTGCACTATATTCATTGAATTTAATAATAACTAATTCCCACTAATGTAAATACAAAATTTCAGAATAATAGTTAACATAATATTTACTGTTAGATTTAATATTCGTCTATTATTAAATAGAATAGTATGCAACTAAAAAATAAGGTTGTCTGGTAGAATTTCCAAGGTTTCCTCCTATACAATATAAAAAGAAAGTTAATTACTGCTAAGAGTCCTTCCTAAAGGCAATGTTCTCTCTTCAAATTCCATCATAATGCACATAATATTCATTTGAATATTATGCTATGATGTTGTAAAATTTGCCATAAAGGCCTCAAGAAAGTATATTAATATTTACAAAATCTCTTATTTGATCATCAGAGTATATAAACAAGCATTGTGACGTTTTATATGAGATTATTGATTTCTAAGTACGATAATTTACTGCTTGCATGCCCTTAGAAAGTGATATATATTGATCTTGCTGTTAAATGAGATATTTTTCATTCTTTAATATTATTATGAATAGAAAGTATTTAAATATTAAATCACTGTATTGCACTGAAAGAATATTTTTCAGATAAAAGAATTTCAATATTTTTGAATGGAAAGTAAAATGCACTTTGCAAATATTTCTTCAGCTCATTTTAAGAACTTGAAGAAGTATCTGCGAAAAGTTCTCCTAATAGAACTGAGAACAGAACTGAGTCTTCCAAGATAGCTTAAAGATGATCAATAGGATTACGTTCTATGGATCTTGAATTTAACAAAACATAATGTTCGAAGAATTTAGTTCAATGTGGTTGAGTATTATTATCATTTATGTGAAGATATTATCTATAAACCCACCATATGTCTTTAAAAATGTATTAAGGATCTCGTTTGGATATCTCTCAGCTGTCAGTTTCTCCATTGAAAGCATAATGATTTGTGTGACCGATCAAAAGATATTTCAACTAAACCATGTAGCCTATTCTTCTTTGTATCCATCAGCAATTTGATATTTGTTCACAATGTTCTCTTCAGATTTTTATATTTTATTGTATCTCTCTTTTCTTTTCAGGTGTGCATATTTTATTGCATTACTCTGTTCTTTTCAGATATGTATATTTTATTATTTTTCACTCTGTTCTTTACAATTTTATATTTGAATCCAATCCGTAAAATACTCTTTTTATGAGCAATATATAGTTCAATTTTTATCTAGTTTTACTATTATAAAACTTATGCAACAAGCTCATCTCTTAAGAAGGAACACATACAACTGTTCTCTGGTATATAGACCTTCATCTTGAAGAAGTCTTTACAATGTAATTGAAGATTTTTCGTGTATCTATTGCCGCAACAAGTCTGCTGTTAGTTATTATACAGAAGTTTCTTTCTTTATTGAATGGGAAAAGTTATCTTTAAATGGGATTGTGTTTTTCATGGGACTTGAAACTGCATTTTCTAAAAACTGAATTCAAAGTATCTTAATTCAAAGTATCTGGGCCCACACTGAGAGCAACGTTAATTCTTAAGCAACATTAGTGCCAGGTTGTGATAAGTATAATTCTATCCATTTGACTGTACTCATCTTAATAAATGAATTACGTAATTTCTTTTTTTTGATAACAACGACATTATAATTGCATAAAATGATGTAGGACAATAAGTATTGATTTAATTTGTGGTTATATACATATTTTTTTAATTTAAATTGATTTTAATATATCCATCATTTAATCCAGCAAGAAATAAAGTAAATGCAATAGGTATAATCATGTCTTAAATATTTAAAAAATTATTAATTAAACTTATTACATTATTAAGTAAATACATAATTTCTTATTAAGTATGCTTATTTTTCTTTAGATACTATTTATTTTTACTAAGACGAGAGACAGAAATAAGTTATATCAATAAATTTCGTGAAATACAAAAAAAAAACCGAAAAAAATATGAAATACTTTTTTCTTTACACAAAATACTATAGAATTTTTTTTATCTCCAATGACTAATGAATAAATTAAAAAAAAAAAAAAAAATTATTGACCATATCATTCAAATTTTCTCAAACTCTTCTAATTTATAAATTTTTAAATTCTGGTATCGCATTTAAATAAAGGGAATGTCTTTAATAAATTGTAATATCTTCAAAAGCTATTTTATTCATCCTTTTAATCTATTAAAGTAATAAGAAAAACCGCCGCATAGTCGTCGTAAAGGTTCAATACATTATCTGAATACTCCGTACACATCACATATCTCGAAAACTGCAAGTCCTAATTTTATTGCCGTCATTCCGTGAATATTATTTGTGTTCCATGGTAATACATATTGTTATTCCAAAGATATACTTCATAAAATGTTTACGAGCTGTTTCGGTAGAGGAAAAAAAAACATAACATAAAACTAACAAAAGGAAATACATACTTTCGGCACACCTGCTTTATATTTTTTTATTGAACGAATAGAGATATATTTACTAGACGTAAAAAAATTTTTTAGGCTTAGTTTATCATTTATGAAATCGTATTGAATGGAAAAAAGGATTTTCTTAACTATTGAATTTCGTTAGAAAAATTTAAGTCAGTACACATGTTTTGTAAGAAGTGGTTAAAAAATAAGTTTTCTTTGAAAAAAATGTTCCTATAATGGTTCCAGTAGATATATGAGAAAATCACATATAAATATAATAAGTTTTTATAAATTGATAATGTTATTTATAATTAAATAATAATGAATTTATTATTAATTTCTAAAACACTTTGATGGATAATACTTTGTAAATGTTTGGTGACTCTTATGTGTTTGCTTTTCTTTTACAGTGTATAACAGTATTTGAATAATAGTTATTATATTTTTCTTAACTAGTAGAAATTTATTTCATTTTCCATCCCAGGAAGCTTACTGATAAGACTAACATTTTTAACAATATTGTGTTAAAAATTTATGTTTATAAATATTATAAAAAGATATATTTTATTCACCATAACTTTATTCACATAAAATATATGGGTATTGTTCTGGGAAGAATGAGTTGGCGTTGTCCTGGTCCACTTTCAACGTTTCTTATTGGTTTATTAGAGAGTTTTTGCATATCGTACGTTGAGTTACCGTAGGACGTTCGTTAGCTTTTTCTCCCTAGCGCGCATGCTCATAGGAAATATGAGCATGCGCGCATATATATGAGCATGCGCATATGAAATATGAGCATGAGGGAGAAAAGCTCTCCTACGGTAACTAACGTACGGTATGCAAAAACTCTATTATTTTAAATTTCTTCCTCGAGCTATTTTTATTGATTTATTTAAAATTCTTTCACGTGTATTTTTAAATTTCTCTATCGTGCTTATTTTAAATCGTTGGTAATTCTTCTTTTATTTATTATTTTTTTTTAAAATTTCTATGATGTTTTTTTTTTTTTAATTTCTTTCTCATGTTTTTTTATAAAATCGATTGAAACTCTATCATTTTTTTTTTATTTTTCATTTAATCTGTTTCATTTTTTCCGTTTTGAACCAAAACTGATAACATAATTTATTGCATTAATTTGATTTATTGATACTTTTTCGTCCTTTGTTTGTTTAAGATTGCTATTATACGTTTTTGTCCTTATATTAAATTCTAAATTTTATAAGTAACTCACACGATTAAATGTGAGTTACTTTCCATTTATTTATTTATTTTTTTGGCGATACTTTGAAGCTAATTAATTAATATAATATATTATACATTATAAGATATAAAATAATTAATGCATTTGTTAATTAAATATTTGACATTGAAATATTTCATTGAAAATTATATATTATACATTGCACCTATTTTGACATTACAAATATTATATATAATTCCAATGAAGTGAAGAACTTTTGATCACCACTATACATGAAGACTTTGGCAACGGCTCCAAGATTACAACAAAAAAAAAAGCATTTGGTATCAGAAGGAACTGCATCACTTATGAACTAATAATTATGTAGTTGTACGTGGTTTTGCAATGTAATCGTACACGCACTGGTGTGGTATTTATTAAATAAACACCATTACCAAGAATACGTATGAGAGATATACAATGTAAAAGGAACCAGAATAACAATTAAATATCGTTACATTTTAATTAAGACAGAGTGATTTACAAATTCCCTTGAGCGGTTGATTCCTCATGAATATTCAATTGATCCCTAAAACCAATTGAGTTTGAGTTTCGTGAAATATTTTATAGATTTTAGGGGTACTTCAAACTAACTCCATATAAACATTGAAACATTATAGTTAAATAACAATTTCTCCAAACAGATATATGAAAGCAATTCAACTTAAAATTTCCCAAGTGACTCGTTCCTACTGGATTATTCGGGTAATCTTTAGTTACGCAGATTTAAAAACTATAAAATCTGAAACTTTTCTTGCAATGTATTACTTCCTGAAATTTTTAGCCTGTTATGTTAAATGCTCCATGATTGTTTACTATTAATAATAATCAAATGCAGTTTCGCCTGGCCTCAAATCATGGTTTATTCTGAAGCACTGGTTCCCAAAGTGAAGATAATGGCGATACTACCCCTCTAAGGATTAATGGAACAATCAAGGGGATGACAGTGGCCTCAGGTGCTTTTGGGAAGGTTAATAAAAATAAAAATGGCATTGATGAAAGCATAAAGAAGAAAGACAAGAAAATCTCGAAAAACTATTTGTCGACGTTTCAAAGACGGCCATCAACAATTCTGACTACAAAAAGTAGATACCTACAATTAATATCGGAATGGGGTCTGTAATACCAAAGTTTTTAACTGCATTAGCTTCTTCGCATTTAATAAAAAATGGCATTAGTGTGATCACAAATTTGTTAATAACGAATAGAAAACCTATTGCAAGAAACAAAACGTGCCATAAAAATAAATCTGAGAACTAATTCATTCATAACAGAGCATCAGTTTTATTCTCCTCAGAGAATCATTTTAATGTTATTCGTAATTTTTATTTTCATATTTTTCCTTCGATATATTATTTCTTTGTGTGTAATGCGAAAGTTATTATGATTGCTGTAAATAAATAATTTTATTATATTAAATTTCAAGTTGTTTTCATTTATTATATATAGTCACACAAAAGAAACACACATTTCTTACTGCTTATTTCTATTTGTTCTTTTTTAAGAGTGTTGGCTGGATGACCTTCTATTTAATAAAAATTCTTCTATTTGAAAAATTTAAATGTTAAAGACATATTCTATGACTTATTTATCTTGTATTTTTTTTTGTTTACAAATAAAAATTTTGGGAAAAATTTAGTTTCTATAAAAATTAATTAAATCAATGAAAAATAAGTTAGCAACAAACAATAATATATGTTATAAAAATGTAAAAATAAGCAAAAATTACCATTCAATAGAACATACAACAATACATATCAGTATTTTCTTCAATTATGCAAAGGTAAAATTCAAGTAAATAGAAAATATATATATAAATTGTCTATCAAAAAGAATACGGTTGCAAACTAGAAATAGTTTTTCTGAAAAGTTTTTAGGCGATTTTCATTACACAGACTTGGAGGAGATTGCCTAATTTCCTTAATAATTCTTAAGTTATATAACAGCCTGATTTCTACCTTCCACCTGCAACTTTAAACATCTCAATTTCCAAATTATTGAGGGGAAAATGATGAGCAAAGTTCAGACTAAATGCATATTGTTCTTTCCAAATCCATAACTGTTTTGACAAATTTGTTAGAAATGTTTCCGTCTCAAGAGTGTCTCCTCTGTTGAAATCTTGGCTACCATTTTAGCAACGTGCAATAGAAAACAATTCAGAAATTAAATGAGTAACTGTCAGAAATTTTGTTTCCCCTAAATCATTTGTAGTGCACGTTAGAGGGACCCATGTCAATTTCTGTAAGGATTGTTGATACTTCTTCAAATGTGAGAGTTGCACGTCCTACAATTTTCACTAAAGCATATTTCACACTATTCACTAATCGTTCGTACCATGGCGAACAGTCTGTATGTTTCCATATTACATTTAGACTGGAAATACAATCTATGCATTCGAATTATTTTAATAAATACTGAAAATTTTATTCAGAAACCTGGGGTTTTATTTTCTTTAGACTTACCTTCATAATCCTTAACCAACCAACGTAAATCATCATTTTCGAGATTAGTTATTATAATACTTCTAATATGACGATGAACAGGATTCTCTTGCACTCTGCATAAACTCCAATTTTTGAATTGGTGAAGTTCAGCATGTCCACAATTCTATCGTTTACAAAACATTTCCGTGTACGTAACAAACTTAATCCAAAGCAGTACAATATTAGAATTATCCATGAACATATTTTTGCATTTAATTCAAGAATTGATAGCGTTCGTTTAATAAGTCTGGCTCAAATTATGTTCTAATCTGGGCGATGCAATACATTTTACTGGAGCTAATTGGCGTTTAGAAGTCACAAGGCTATATTTACTTCCTCATCACTGTTAAATCTTAGAAATGCAGCCCCAAAGCTTTTCCATTGGAATTACAAAAGCAATGTATTTCAGCTCAATCTTAATTGCCGTGAAATTCACGGAATTAGTGTCTGAGAACTTTCATCTTACTTAAATATTGTAAATGATCACTTATTATGTCATTTCATTTCTAAAACATTCTAGCAAATTTTATGGTTCTGATGTAGCATGAGTCGAAGCTTAAAAACATTCTTTGGTTTAGTTGTTTGATTCCTCTGTGATTACTAGGTGATGCGGTAAATAATATCTCAAATTTTCAGTATACGAACTGATTTTCTGGAGCACCACTTTCTCTATAATTCCTATGGTCAAATATTCATTTATTACTGCCTTGAAGTCTTTAAACAAAGATCAATTTTTTCCTAAATCTTTTTAACTAAACATCCAAATCTCATTTGTGCAACATCGTAATTATTCAGAAGATCCACATTATCAAATATCTTAGGAAGCTTAACTTCCTATCTATCATTCTTAAATTTAATAGATTCATCAAATTATTTTACATTTGTTCATTGTACAATATTTTATCCAATGCATCAACCTTAATCCCCAAAGTTTCAAGATCCCAAAATTTTTGGAGTTCAGTTAAGCCTTTAGAGTCTTAAACTTCATCCCAAACTTAAACTTATTTTTACAATCACTGATTATTCGAATTAAATGCATTAGAACAGGGGGTGGTCAACCGCGCTACCCGCGAATATTTTTTCCCTGCCCATGAGATTTACCACACTTTCACAAAATATATTTATTTTATAATAGCCAAATCCAGTGAAAAACAATGCATTAAAAAATACATTATGTGTGCATCCATATATTCAAAATTTAACTTTGACTTTAAATTAATATTCTTGCGATTATATGACACATGTTAACTGTTTTATTTGTGAGTTTGTAGTTATGAGTTCACAGAATAATTAAATTATATTCTGCGACTCAAGATGCGCGTGCATCTTTGAACATATGATATAACATAATAATAATATAACATAATAATAATATAACATAATAATAATATAACATAATAATAATATAACATAATAATAATATATCATATAATAAAAGTAAACACGATAATAATAACTCATTATGTTTCAATTTTTCATTCCAAAAAAAATATCTATAGTGGGTCTAAATCTGAGGATATATAATTTTATATGCGGCCCACGGAGTTATGATGCATTTCCAAAGTAGCCCGCAACATCATTTGGGTTGGCCACCCTTGCTTTTGAAAATCGTCCGTGCAATGTCCATCCAAACTTAGTTTCATTTAACATGGCAATTGGTGAATAACGCTTACATTTACAAACCTTTAATTGACCGATAATAATTAATACCTATTATATATATAACAGTATTTTTGAAACCTTAAACTTCCGATAAATCAATATCCAAATTCTTTACCACCTCATCAAGTTCTAAAGTAAGTAACACCATTATATTTTCGCATATGATTTCAATTTCTAAAGCATCTACCAGATTTAAATTTTTCTTTGAAAATAAATTATATTGCAAATTTCAATGCAATTTTTCATTGGAATTTATTTCTGTTGATGTTTTTTAATGTGTAAACTATTGCAGGCTTACTTTTTAACGAATTAGAATAAATTAAGAAATGCAGTTTTTACTTTATTTTAATATGATTTTCATTTTTAAAATCAACACAAGTTACATTCAATGAACTTTCTAGCATTTATTTTTCATTCTTAATAAATTTTAATAGATCTGTTACATTAGAGTCAGTTCTCACTATTTTTCCATTTTTGTTCAAATTTTTTTAATCGTTAATCTATTATTCCTCCAGCTGCAAAACAAAAGTGGATACTTGGAATACATTAATAATTTTAGTTTTTCTTTAATTTAAGTTGAGCATCTAATAAGATTTATTTCAACTGATTTGTAAAGGACTTTTCAGCAATGTAGTGAAAAAAAAATTAGACTTTAATTTTTTTTTATATATTAGCATGTTTCACATTTATTTCTCTAAAGCTGCAAAACAAAATTACTTGGATTACAATTTTAAAAATAAGATTAAAAAAATAAAAAATTATATGAATCAGAGTTTCTGTTCGAAACTTTGCATTTGCATATTTATTTAAAAGTACAATTTTCTTAAAGCCGATTTTTATTGGTATTTGTATGCACGGAAAATAAATGTTTTTTTTACCAAATCAATCTTTAAACTTTTGATTACCTTTTATAATTTTTGAGAGTTAAGGGAAGACTACTAATTGAGATTGCATTCGAGCGATTGAGGTATATTTATTTGAAATATATTACGCTATCGAAACACGTTGAAAAACAGCATATTAATAACTTCTATAGCAGAGGTGGCCAATCCGCCGCCCGCCTTTAATATTTTCCGGCCTTAAGATTTATTTCACACTTTTACAAAATATATTTATTTTATAGCGACCAAAGTAGTGGAAACCATTTAATTAAAAAAATACTTTATGTTTCCATCCATATATACACAGATTAACTGCCAAAATTTAAAAAAATTAAAATTTTAAAATAATGTTATTCTTGCGAATATTTGACAGATATTGCCTGTTTTATTTATGAGTTGACAGTTGTGAGTTACAGAAAATTAAATTATATTCTGCATTATTATTATTATTATTATTATTATTATTACTATTATATTATCTATGTTTATAGGTAGGAATATTGATTATTCTATGTTACATGTAAGAATAATGGTAGACACAAAAATAATTCACAAAAAAATTATTACTTATTATATTTAAATTTTTCACTCCAAAAATATGTCTATAGTGAGTCTAAATATAATATGGGGATATTTAATTTTATATGCGGCCCGCGGATTTAAGATGCATTTTTAAAGTGGCTCGCAAGATCATTTGGGTTGCCCCCTCCTGTTCTATAGAATGATTTCCGTTGTAAAATATTGATTCTGATAAATATGTGTATAATAATCTATCAGAAAAATGGTTTTTAAAATAAATTAAAAAAAACTTTTAAAGCAAAATCAAGTGAAAGTGATTTATATTTTCACGAACAGAAATTTTATTCTTACTGTCGCAATTTTGTTATTTTATGCTATTAATTATATTCCAATTAAAAACTTATTATTATTATTTTAACTGTATATTTTATTAATCTGAGTTGTTAAAAGTTTATTAATGCAAAGATAAAAGTCTTTATGTGAAAGTTATTAAATTTAAATCATGCGAATATTTTTAAATAAAATTAGTAAGTTTATATTTATCGCCAAACTAACACTTTAACTAAAAATTGAAGTTTTTTATCTTATTTATTTTATATTTGAGGGAAAACTAAAATATTTTGTGCTTTAAAGAATTTTAAAATGTATTTATTTAATAAAGTTTGAAATGGCGTACCGCAAAAAAGCGTTAAAGGCAAGGTTCGAATGTTTGCATTCAAATTTTTTTGCAAACATTCATTGAATGTTTTGCATGAAGCAAATTTGCATAGGAAGTTTTCAAAAATTCAAGAATGGATTTTTCACATAATAATAAAACAGGAAAGTTAAAAAAATATACAACCTTTATAACTCACGACGGCGAGTAAGGTAAGAATTTCTAAAAATTCATATGGTCCCACCACAAGATTTATTGTTTTGAAAAAAATGTTCGGTATACCTTTCTAAATTGAATAAAAGAGGATATCATATAGTTATTTATTTACATAATTTAATTTACATGCATGACATCAAAATTTCAGTTGATGAGATGGAATGTATTATAAAATATTTATTATTGTTAAATAATGATGTTTTTAAATTTGAATTTGAGCTATAAGATTACAGTAATGTAAATTTGTAATACGAGAAATCGAAATTTTAGGCTTTGTGTGTGTGTGTTATTCAGCCATTACCAACAACATACCACGGCTAATCAAAAATTCTCATCATCAACCAATTTGAAACAGAATCAAATGAATTCAGATGAAATTGATTCAAAGTTTACTGGAATTTATATCCTATTATTCATACATTTGTTTTTTTAATGCAGCTGGCTAACACTTAGACAGTTGTCTCTGATGCCTTAAGGCAAGCGCATCACCGACGTTACTCACTTAGCGCTACCCAGAAGGTGCGTTTAGCTTGAAGATAAGATACGGACGCGGAGTAACACTACCCTCGCAAAACTCTACAATCCTATTAGACAGGGACCTATGGTTTAAAGTGGATTCTGAACCACTACAAACATCCATGTCACCACCGGGAGTCGAAAACTGTATTACCGAGCACCAGAGCGCTAGCCACTTCGGTCATCATGCCCATATTATTCATACATACAGGAAGCAAGGGGGATATATCCATTTCTCCCTGGTTATCGCACATGAGATAGAGAAGGTCAATAGTTTGTTTAATTCTGTGAAGGTGCTTGCGACGACAATCGTGACCTCAGATAAACAGCAGTAATACCACGGATGATAATGGGATAAACCACCTGCTTTCCACTACAGCGCTCTAAGAAACTCACACTGAGAGCTAGACTGAAGGGCCGCGTTTGTAGATCATTTTGCTGTATCAGTCGTTGCTAGGGGAGTGCACCACGGGGAGGTATCTACCTCTACGTTGCACTCCGTTTTATTAAACTGCTATTGCTCTGTTTTACTAAATGTTATGTCTGTATAAATAAATTTATTTTTGTAAAGTATATTTTTTAATGATTTTTCATTAATAAAAACGTATTCTTAACTCTATTTCTTATTACAAAGTAAAGTAATTTTAAAGTAAGAATTTGGATAAAATTCTGCGCTAGCAATCTTCAAAAGTGATGAAGAATCCACAAAGTAATATTCCGATCAGTTTAATTAAATGCATATAGTAAAATGATTATATATATATATATATATAATGCCATCAGACAGAAATTCTTTTCGGTTATTTTTAACTCTTAAAAACAGTTTTAATTACTCCAGTCATGGTATTTTCTAGGATTGCACTTTGGGGACAGAAAAAGAAGACGCGGTCTTATCTTGTTTCTTAGGGTTCTTAGGATGTCAGTCGACATGCCAGCAAAGACATTTTTCTTGGGAGATAAGCAAACAAAAGACAGACTATTCTAACTAATCTATATATAGTTAAGACTAAAACTTTTTACATGCAGTTGGGGTGTCATAAGCTTGTTTGTTCACATTATTTTGGTATCAATATAATTTCTATCCAGATAAAAGTTGTGATAGTGGAAATAGGAGTTATTGTTATTGTTTCTAAATGATGTCCAGTTTGACCTGCCATTATTCGCTGTTAGAATGATACTAGAATGATACATGTAAGAATTTCAGCATTACGTAGGGTGAATGCACTCGACGGTGAAATGCCTTAACGCCCCTAAATTGTGCAACTATAGTCGATTACGAACATTCTTTCACAAAGACTTATACCTAACTTTTGAGCACAGTTGTAGGACTTTCCAGCATAAAATATATCATGCTATTTCCTACAGGAACTTTCACTTTGACTTCGAATGTCAAAATTCGAACCCAGGTTTCTGATTTGGAAAATCCAACGCCGTGTTTAGCAAATTCTCAGGCCAATCTAAATGACAATCGCCTAATTACAGACAAATCATTAACAAATCACTTGGAATAGACACAAATTTATTATATTTGTTTGGCTTAAAACACAGCATTTCAAAACATAAAAGGATTTGGAAATAAGTACCTTCACTAAAAATATTTTAAATGTAAAAAAAAATAGCACAAAGTTAAGTGAGACATTTTACAAAAAATAATATTTCTCTTTTATATTTTTTTAACATTTTTAAGATTTGAGATTAATCGAGATGTCATTTGAAGATGAGTTGGAAAGGCTTAAAATCGAACCATTGCACTTTAAAATACAAGTAGCCCTTTTTTTCTTTTTATTAAAAAAGCAATCCTTATTCGATCCTTGCATATATTTCAATTTTATTTCTTCAATTAAACCATTTTCTTTGAAAGTGGTTTAAGTGCATTTTTGACAGAGTTAGTTAATGATAACAATGAATGCAATCTGCTCTGAACTTTTTATCTATAAACAGTTCTCCCCAAAAATTTAGTCAAAATTTTCATCATTTAGTTCACTATTTAGAAAGTGGTGTAAGCCCACTTTCCCAAAGGCATAACATTAGTTCAAAAATTATATTACATAGATTCTCTACTTCATTTTTATATGTGTGGCAACACTGTTAATGACATAAAAGTTTTCGTTCGTTCGTTCACTGGAATTTTGTTGTTTGCTTGTGAATCATTGTCAAAGGAGGACTTTGAGATTTAGAATTGAAAAACTATTAGTAGTGTGTTCTGCTTGTTCATTTAACTTGAAGTTAATAAGTACAATTACTTCTATAATTGTTAATTTTATAACACGTATGCACTTTATATCATATAATATTCTAAATTCGATTAATGATTCAATTGAAATCACATATTTAATATTGCATAAATGTATGATTTTCACATTTTGTTGAATTTGAAAGTGGTATAGGTCCATTTAAGGTCATCAAAGTATAAATTTATTTTAACTAATGCTTTAAAAAAACGATCACATTATAAACTTAAATCGATTTAACATTCAAAAAACTTAAAATGAGTTTATTAACATATACCGATATTTTTCAAACCATTCAAATACAAACCTTTAAATATCTCAATGTAATATAATTTGTACTTACACCACTTTCAAAGAAAAGGCACAATTAATGAAAAAAAATTAATTTAAAAGATTTGCAGCCCTCTCACTTTTTTTGCTAATTATTTCAAGGAAGATTCGCGCAAATTTTACTATTAATCATTAATTTAATTAAAGGAAAGAATATAAAGGCAAAGTGTGATTCATACTAACACACGAGAATATATTCTAAAGTTTGAAAGTTAAAACTTGAATTATTAACTTATTTAACAGTTGATAATTAAAAATTTTAGTTCATAATCAAATATCTGATTAAATGTTACTAAATATTTTTTTTTTATTTAATTTAAATTTTTTTTTAAGTTTTGAAATAAAAAGAATTTCAGCTTTGTTGAATGCTTTATTGAACAATTTAAGAAATTAATAAGCTTCTAGGGAAACTATGCCCATTTATTAATTTTAAAAACTATTTAACTATTCATGTCCTTCCTCTATAAATGCAATTAGAAATATTAAAAAATTAAATACATTCATATATGAAGTAACAAATACATAAAAGGAGATTTCTTGCTACATTTTTATTATTTATAGAATCCTTTTGAGATAAGTATTATTTTTAAGTATTACAGAGACCTTTTGTTAATGCATTAAAATAATAATAAACGATGAACTCTTACTAATAAAATACTAAACAATCGAATTTATTTTACATTGGTTAATACAAAAAGTTATTTTTTTTAAATTTGTAATAATTTACAATGTCATAGCAAATAATATTATAACAGCTAATTCATAAGAACATTGGAGCATTTTCGCATGAGAAGAGCTATATCATTTTGTACCAAGGAGAGAGGAATATATGGAATACAAGTACATAATAACAACTTATCACTCAAACTCGACAACAGATAAACAGTGTTGTGAATATTTATATTACATGCAATTAGTGTTTTGTACTAATGAGAACAAGTTGTCACTCAAATCTGATATCAGATAATCAGTATCATAATACTGATTATCTGATAATCAACACTGTTTATCTGCTGTCTTCACATGTCGCAACAATTGCCGATGGATATGGTCTACATGAGTTGTTGCATGGTGATTAGTGACAGACATTGGGCTGAAAAAGTGTCGACTCAAATGAGAAGTGAGGAAAGATGACCCCTCCTTCTTGACGTACTTTCTTGATAGGAGGTTTTTGGAGAAGAAAAGAGAGAGTTCTGCAACGAGTCACCAAAAAGTGTTGTTTTTCTGTAAATGATTGAACAGACCTGAGTTTCCGCCTATTTACAAAGTGAGACTCTTATGATTTCGTGTATGAAGCCGTGTGATAATTAAGTTTTGCCGCAGACCTGGTGAAATTGATTCGTCGTAGACTTGAGAACTCTGAAATCTCCGTCCTTGGAGTGAACTGCACTTGTAAATCAATTGATACCTTTAATTTTCATTTTTTTTTTTTGTAAATCATAATTTGTAAATAGTGTTCCGTATATATATATACACTGACTACCAATAAGTATTTGGACACCTATGCAAATGACGATATTTGCGGTCCTGAGGTACGTCACGGACTCCGCCGGTATATATCGTGTAGGAAACAGCATCGGCATTAGTCGCATGCAAGATGCCGCGCAGTTCGGAGTTTTCTGATTTCGAGAAAGGTATAATTATCGGGTATCACAAATGTGGCCGATCCTTAAGGGACATATCTAGCGATCTGAAGTATCCAAAATCGACAGTGGCCTATGTGATTAAGAAGTGGAAGGTGAGCGGTGATTGTCGGAATGTGCCCCGAGTCGGCAGACCAACGAAACTGGGAGATAGAGACCGACGAGTGCTCACCAGAGAAATTCGGAAGAACCGCACCCAACCGATGGCCCTCACCCGTGAGGAGTTTCAACAGGCATCCGGGAGTATTGTTTCAATGAATATCATCCTTAAGGAAGCACATCTGCATGGTTTTCATGGTCGTGCTGCTGCCCATAAGCCTTTGATCACAAAGTCCAACCGCGCTGCTCGGTTAAGTGGTGCAAAAGCACATCGAAATTGGACTGTAGATCAGTGGAAACGGATTCTTTGGAGTGAAGAATCAAGTTTAACCCTTTATCGTTCGGATGGCAGGATCTGGGTCTGGCGTCTGCCTGGAGAATGTCTCCTGCCAGAATGCATTGTACCAACAGTCAAGTTCGGCGGAGTTAGAATTATGGTCTGGGGTGTTTCCCCTGGTATGGACCGGGACCCCTTGGTCCCCATTCATTTTAAGCTCAACGCCGATGCCTGCTGCACTATTTTGGATGACAATGTGCTTCCTACGTTGTGGCAGTTTTACGGGTTGGACCCCTGTTACTTTCAGGACGACAATGCCAGTTGTCATGTTTCGACGTTTACCAAGGCTTGGTATGGTGCCAATGGAGTTCATCAAATGGACTGGCCTGCCCAGAGCCCAGATCTCAACCCTATCGAGAACCTCTGGGACGCGTTGCATCACCGAATTCAGGGGTGCACTACCCGTCCAAAATCGGTGAAGGAACTTCTATGTCTTCTCCAAGCCGAGTGGAAGAAAATACCACTAGCTGTCATACAAAGACTTGTGGAAAGTATGCCCCGGAAGGTTCACGCTGTAATTGCCTCTCGTGGAGGCTCTACCAGCTATTGATTTTGAATAATGTTCGTTTTTCTTTTCTATCACAGGTGTCCAAATACTTATTGGTAGTCAGTGTATATACATGTATAGTGATTGTAAATCAGGGATGGGCAAACATTTTCGGTCGCTGGCCAAAAATCGAAAAAAAAAAAGTTAGATGGGCCAAGATAAATTGTTCTAAAATTTTAAAGACTATATACAAGTATTACAATTTATATATGGTAATGAAATGAATGAAATTGCGATTTCATTTTTAAAAGTTCCTTATATTTAGGTTCCAAGTAAGATGTACTGATACTAAGGAACGAGGCTAAATGCTCATCTGTCAGTCTACTTCTGAAATAATTCTTTCTATGGTTCGTAGTTGAAAACACTTGTTCACATATATAAGATGAAACAAACATAGTACTGATGTTTTGGGCGTGAGATATTAAATTTGGGAAACTTACTTTCGATAATGACGCGTAAAACTCTAACTTTTGCATATTTAGAAACAACTGCTTGAGATTGTTAGATTGCAACTCAATTAGTTCAACCTGCGAATCTGACCTCACTTCTTCACAATTTGCGTTGAAAGGCATGATAAAATATCCAATTCTGTTTGAATGGCACTGGAATCTTGAAATCTGCGTTCGAATTCAAAATGCAGTTTTTTCAAGCCATTTTCATAATTCTTAAGCTTCTCTTCCTTAGGTATTGAATTTAACCTCGGTAAATGAGATAAAAATAATAATAATAAAAATAATAATTTTTTAAATAAAAAATAATATTTAATCAAAGTAGAAAAGGAGATGGATGTATAATATATAAATATATATTTCTTTTTTAATTTGCCTCGGACCGGATAATTAAAATTCTATCCACGGGCCGTAGTTTGCCCATCCCTGTTGTATATAATAATTAAAGTGTTGAATCTGAAATTGTTCCTCTTCTTGAAGCCGTTAGAGATCTAGTTTAGGCCGAGACGTTACAGCGTGTTTAATTATAATATCCATACTTTCCAGCACTATTATTTCAATAATAATATAACTTACTTTTATTTGAATTAACTTGATACGAAAAATAACAAAAATTATGTTAAATATTGCTTTAAAAACAAAGAGAAATAATGCTTTACTTTTTGAACCTTATTTTTAAATTTTTATATATGATTTTTGCAAATCAATCCGATTTTTAATTATCAATTGCGATTAAAGAAACGATGTTAGAAAGTACTTAAACATTACAAAGCGGAATGATAAAGTATGCTTTAAAATTAAAAGCTACTTTTGAATTTCATGGGTTTGTGTCATTTGGACATGAAATCATCGTTGATATGATTGAAAATATCAATTAATAAATATCAATTAATAAATCATTAAATATTTCGAAGTTTCTCATTGATATTTATATTAAGATTGTTATTTATTTGGATTGAATGAAAAACTGAAATTTCAAATACTTATTTTTAAATTTTTGCAAATCAGTAAGATTAATTTTTTAATTAACCGTTACAATTTAAATAAATAATATTAGTAAGTACTCAAAAATTACGAAACGGAATGATAAAGTAGGCCTTAAAATAAAAAGCTACTTTTGAATTTCGTGGGTTTGTATCATTTATTTATATCCATTTTTTGCAAAAATACTAATTAAAAGTTAGTTAGTTTTGCATTTATATTTAAATTGAGATTGTTAGAAAATTTGAATTTATTAATTAACTGACATGAGAAGAAAATGCTGCATTTATTTAAGCATAAAAATATTTGTCTTTGTGGCAATATTTTATGAATTACAAGTATAAAATAGTATTTAATGAGGATATACGTGTGTGATAAAAATATATATATAAAAGATATGAGATGAGAACAAATTAACATAAAAACGACACCGACTTCTCAGTTTTGCTGACAAGAGGCAGTGAGAGATTTTTCAACGCTTTAATTGGCTATTATTTTCGCTCTTGGGCGAGCAATATTTATCGGACATAAGCTCAGAAGTGTGAATAAGGATAAATATTGCCCAAGGAATATTTTTGCATGAGAAAAATTATGGTTTAATTTATTTTCTCAGAACTAAAATTTATTCTCTGTTTAACAATTTTTTTAACATTTTAGAAAATGGCGTCATATTTAAATTTAAATTGTTTTGACATTTCATAAAATAATTTATTGTGTAAAATAAATTAGCAGCTGAATATTATATGTACATATTACAACTGTTGTCAATGGCTAGAATGTTAATATTATGATAAATCAAATAGTTGTGCTTGTATTATAAACATTTAACAAATTATTTATTTAAAATTTCACTTTTAATTTATAAATTATTAATCAATTAAACTATGATTATTAATTTTACTGCATAATTTAATTTTATGATTAAAAAAAAAAATTTATATGAAAATTATAGATAGATAATCGAAACCCTATTAAGTTGATAATATCTAACTTTAAATTTTGGGTTAAGTATGATATTTTAGAATAACTAATGCCAAAAACGCATATTTCTATTATACATACACTCTGTTGACAGATTGCGGTCCCCATCTATTAATTAATATAAGGGGTTTCTTCTATACAGAATAAATTTATTTAAACTAAAATCATTTTTCTTTCACATTCATTTCATGATTTTAAAAGGATATTATATAAATATTCTACAGACTTTTTACTAAATTAAGATACTTGGATGATTTTGGGCTATTTGTGATCTATATATTTCTAAATTGTAAATAACCCTTTTTCCTTAAAACATTTATAGTTACAATAGAATGGAGATATTTATAAAACATGCAAAATTAAAGTCTAACGTAAAGGTCAATCCGTTCTTAAGCGAAGAATGCATTAACCTTAAACTCTTCCATGTTGGCTATACAGTTTGTTTCGGGAAGGCATGGTGCATCCTTACTACATGAAAAAATCTAAAATAAATTTTTAAACATAATTATCACCATGATACTAAGGAGTTAGAAACACTATATATAGACAATCACGGCTGTTCAATGTGACAAGTTTAATTATAACAAATTGCGATACAAATCTTTTGAATAAGTATAATAATATGTATACATTTATGTACATAATTATAATACTTTTCCAAAATAGAACAAACTGCAGATTTTGAATGAAAGAATACATATAAATAATCGAATAAATAATGCTTTATTATCTTCCATCATATGCTTGCCAAATAGAAGTTCCAAAAAAACACCCTCTTTTTTTTTTTTTCTTTTCTTTTCCATTGCTGGCATCGAAATTTTCATCACAAAATCAATGAAAAATTTTTCCTAACAAATGACTTGAAGTAAGACTTGTCAGAATTTCGTGTTTCTTCGTATTGATTTATTCTCGGAAAACAAAGAAGGCTCTATACGTGTGCCTAATACAAAAAGGCAGCGTGAAAGCTCTTTTACAAACACTCATGGGCTGACTGTATGAAGAAATCAATCACGGACTTATGAACAACGCTTTTTCACCAAACGTCTTTGCATCGATTTCTCAGACAAAAAAGGAAGGTATTGTTGTGATATTTCTACGCGACAGATTGAGATGATACTGATTTAAATCGATGTGGTTTAATGAATTGAGATACTTTAATCCTATTATATATATTTTTTTTTAAATTATAAATTTATTACTTAAATAAATCGTTAATATGAAATAAGTGTTCTGCAGCAATAAACAAGAAATTGTTCCTTTTATGACCACACATTTTATTCAGAAAAATATATTTCATTTTACGAAAGAAAAAAGCATTTATATTTTAATTAATTTATTTATTTCATTTTTTCTACTTAAATTTGTTCCTTAAACCCAGTAGTCTTTTAAAATGTTTTCTATGAAAAGAAATTTCAGTATCTTACAACATTAAGATTTTGAAATAATATACTGAATTCAATATATGTACAACCAAACTTCTTTATGCTGTTAGGCAGTACAGTGGTATCTTTTGGGAGGATATCCAAAAGGAACTTTTCGTTTGCATATGTTTAACAATAAAAACGCTTCACAACACAAAATTCAAGTCAATACGAGACGATCTGTTACATAGTCCATAGAATCTGCTGATTTTCAAAGAATTGTCTACTTTGGAAAATTAGAAGGGACCATGCTTCAAAAGAAAATAGAATTATTCTCCACTTGCATGCTATCTGCATGTGTTATATATCAGTATTCACTCACCCCACTCACGTTGTGGCATAAATTGTAAAGAGCATATCCGGTTATCTATTTACACCACTGAATATCAACAAAATAAGACGTCAAAGGAGTTGACAGTTCTAAGTGAAGATGCCCGTCACGTGACGGGTGTATACTTCACATACTCATTAGGTTATTATCCCATTCATTTATAAGCGATTCGTCACTTTGCATTCTTGCATTTCACTGGGAAAATGGTTAAATAAGGGCGTGTATAATTGTGACGAGAAATATGTGAAAAGATAAAATAGAATGCTCATAGTGAATGCTTGTTTAAATTCAAGCTGCTGATCAAGTGACAGGTGTATAACACAATAATCCATTCAGTTATTTTCCGATTGAATTTGTACTTGATTCGACACTATGTTTTATTTCGATGAATTGTAAAAATTATTAAATAAGATTCAATGTATATTTGCGACGAGAAATGTAAAAATGTAAATGAGCCTCACTTATCCATCAACTTGGAGTGCAGCGGTTGTTGAACTTTATCTTCAAATTTTAGTTTCAATTTGCATTCGTAATTCTGTGGTAGACGTTAAGTATATGAAGCTGAATTTTTTTCTATATTTTTTTTATTAATCCTATGCTGTTTATGTGTAAATGAGTTTTGTAGTGACTTACTTTAGAGACTAGCTAGTACGCATCGATTAGATGCACAAGACTCATAATATATATTTTTTGGTGCTCAACGTGGTGCCATAATTAGTAGTTGATTGAAAGCAGCATAGATTTCAAAACGAAATTAAAGAAAAATGCAAAGGAAATAGCTTTTACTTTATATTTGAAATAACTAAAAACTGAACTTTCGAAAGGGAATCCTGATGTTAATGAATATTCTATATTAGAAATACAGATGGAGAATAAATTTGAAAATCAGGTAAGCTGCCATGATAAGGCAGAAAAAGCTTTTTTAGAATCTGCTGAATATTCCGAAGAGATTTATGAAGAGAATTTGTAGAAAGTAGAAGAATATAGAAATAATTATTATGAAATATATATAATTGAAAAATATGTATTTGTAACTAAAATTAGTTAGTTAGAATATGATATACTTTGAGATATGCAAGCTTTCTTTCTAGTTTTCTTTGGTTTATTTTCCACTAACTTTTAAAATATTCATATTAAATAAAAAAAAAAAAAAAAACATCGTTTAGTATAATTTATTTTGCCTTAATTTCAACATATGTTTCTGCAACAGATTTATAATAAATCGGATTTTTTTAATTAATAAATCAATATTGAAAGCTATCTTCAGAAGAAATTTTAGTACCAGAACCAAATGTTTTCCTTCATTGATATCATCGATTCCTTGATAGTTTTACAATTGATTCTTTAAAATTTCTGAACACGTTTTAATACATATTTCGTTTATTTAAGCTTCATTAATCTTCAAAAAGCATTTTTTTAGATATCTTCCCTAAAACAGATACATATTATCCGTGGATAAACACAGATATCAAACGAAAGGAATTTATTACTGTTTCGAATATGGATTTATCTTCACGAAGAAACAAAGTGAGCAGGATAAATATTGAAACAAACTTTTCGCAGCTTATACTTTTTGTCACACTGGGTTGAAAGTGACGTGAAATATTCCCACTCATTATAATAAATAATGTATTTCATGGATTTTCTGATCATGGCCAGGCATAGAAAATATCATTTAAGTCAAGCATTAGTTTAAAGAGTTTATTTATCTCTTTGAAATGTAAGTCAAAATTGTCTTTCATTCTCACGTTAGAGTAAGTGAAGACTGCCATAAGATTTGAAATCTATTGACATTTATGCTAGTTCTTTCCTAAAATTATTCTATATTTATTCAATGAAACGCAAGACAAATAATATTTTGGAGGTTCTGTCTTGTTTGTTTTAGTATTTGAATACTGTAGTAACATGCCAAATTTAATTTGAGAAAATACGAGGAAGATAAATGTATTGCAACAAGTCGGATTTGCAGAATTGACCCCAACTGAACAGTATTAATAGTAGTAGTAGTATTAATATCATTATTAGTAGAAATAGTAGTCGTACATTCTGTGATATAATTAGAAACTTTCCCAATTTTTAGTAACATAAAAATAATGTAATAAATTTAAATGTAGCCCAACTGAACAATATTACTTGATTATTAGTGTTTCAATTACTGATAAGTAATGATGTTTTGTAGTAGTAGTAATATTAATAGTAGTAGTACATTTTATGGCATAATTGGAAGTTTCCTTAATTTTAGTAACATCAAAATAATTTAATAAAATATATTAAAACATAAATGAATCTTTTTTGAAATAAAAAGTTTTCTATAATTACAACTATTAAACGATAACGATATTAAAATAGTAATTGATTAGTTAAAATTCTGAATATGAAGTAAATATTGCCCATCATATTATCTATCACTAATGGATAATCTAATCTAAACATTAATAAGCCATTATTTTAAATGCTTTATGTAAACGAATAGCTAATTATTGATTGCATAAAAACATTTAATTTTTATTAATTATTCATTACGTAAAGCATTTAAGCATAAATTTAACCGATTTAATCAATCCTAGATGCCGACGTTCATATTTATTATAATTCTGTTAACCTTTACACAGTATCCACACAATTCTTTTAGAATTAATTACTTTATCTTTTATTTTAATCGAATATCTTAAATTCTTAAATATCTCAAAAAATAGATAGTGCAACTTAAAAATTTTTAATTCAGTTACTAATTAAAATCACATGTTTGTAAAAAAACAAACCAATGAAAATTCAAAAATAGCATTTAAACTGAAATAATATATAAATTTCATAATATCATGTCATTAATTATTTTGCAACAGTTATATATTCAATTACATTTGTAAATTTGTAATTATTTTGTTGAATTTCTAATTATGATAAAAGTAACATTTGTAAGATCATTACTAATTATTATACATAATGATGTTTTTAAAATACCTAAGCCTTCTACTTCAAAATCATTAAACAGAAATAACAAAATCATAACGAAACATTTTCTAATTAAATCCCATTTCCAAAGTTTCAGTTAAAAGAAAAAAACTATTTATAAAGGAATTCTGTTCATAAAAAAATGCGAGTAGGAAACACGAATTCGAAAAAAGTGCTCACTCATAAAACTTTTTTCGAAAACATATTTTTGTATTTTCTCTCCACATTCGACGCTGATGTATTAATTAATTTATTAATTTCCGCTGAAATTCAAGTAGTTTCAGTCGTATTCTTACAAGTCTGAGAAACTCAAGATAATCTCTGCACTTCAGATAGATTATTACTTTTTTTGGCTGTCATTTCCTTCTTAACGTAATTAACTATATTTTTTTACCATGCACTCCATCTAACGAGGAAACTTGGTACTTGCTTTAAGATGAAAGACGAACGAGACTTGCTACACACCATAATTTGTCATTACTTATAATGAATTATCAAATACTTGTAAGCAGTAAAACTTTTTGATGTATTCTTTTTATAACGATGTAGGACACTTGTATTCATTGTGTTCTTTTGTAATTTGATCAGGAATAATAATTCATGTTAATAATAATTCATGTTAATTAAAATAATACAAGAAAATTTTAAACTTTTATTAAAAACTATTCTTTTTTAAATTTGATGACACTATAAAAAAAAACAAACATCCATGACACTACACATACATGACACTACACATATGAATTTGCTAAGCATTTTGAATTCTTTTTAGAATAAGTACATCACTTATATGGGTTAGTGTTTTTCCCAAGTAACACCCCTGATTTTGCACTTATGCCCATATCACTGATCTCCTTTTAATAAAATCTTTTTTGCATAACAGATATAATACTTTGATATGACACTTTAATATCAAACAAAAACATAATTCTGTATCGAATTTCTTATTGGAATTCGAAGCGAGCTATCCCAATTTGGAAGACTAAGATCTACTCACTCCAGGTTATATCATTCATCTCCTTGAGCAAAATCTTTCTGCACGACAAATACAATACTCTGATTCAATGATTTTTAAATACTTTTACTCTCCTTTTAATTATTTTATTTAGTCTCGATTTACTTATTGGAATGTAAAGCTAGCTTACTCCAAGTTTGGAAGACTAAGATTTATTCACTCCCGATTATTTCACTCATCTCTTTCAACAAAATCTTTCTGGACGATATATAAAATATTCCTATATAATACTTTTAACCTGGGTAATTCTGTCTGATTTACTTGTTGGAATTTAACGCTAGCTCTTCAAGTTTCGAAGACAAGGTTTATTCACTCCAGGTGATATCCCTCATCGAATTCAAAAGATGTTTCTGAACACAGATATAATATCATCTCCATTCTTTTTATACCAAAACAAAAACAAGGGTAATTCTGTCTCGATTTACGTATTGGAATTTGAAGCTAGTTCTTCAAGTTTGGCAGGCTAAGATTTATTCACTGAGATTATAAATACTTCAACTATTTAATGATAAATAAAACAAATTTGTTCAGTATCTGAACATAAATACAAATAAGTTATTTATTTAATGGATAAAATAAATGAATACAACTATTAAAAGGGATGCAAATACGGTTATTTTTCCGAATTTATATCTTTTTTGAACTGAAAATAAAAAGTCAATAAAACAATTGCATCGTTAATTTTTATGACAATAATGTTAACTCAACAGTTTTAAACTATATATTACACAGCTAAGATGTATGACAATATCGACACGCATTATTCAGTTAGATGGATGAAAAATTTTCTAATATGATAAAATATTGAATCTTTTTCACTTGGATATTTAAATGTCTTGTAAATGTAACGATACATAAATGCAATTTAACATAAATATTGCTGAAAACGACCAAACAAATATCTTAAAGGAGAAAGAGATTTTAATGATTTTTTTACTATAAATACGATATTTATTGCATACAAAAATAATTATTGTTCACTATAGGTAATTTTATTTAACAATATAGTCTCTTTTAGAGTGAGAAGTGAAATTCTGAATATAAAGAAAATATTACCCAAATATTATCTATCATTACAGCTGGATTGTGTAATTTAAACCTTAATAAACCATTTTTTTAATGCTTCATGTAAACAAATAATTACTTATCGATTACATAAAAGCCTTTATTTTTTATTAATTATGGATTGTTTAAAGCATTTACATAACTTTAACTTATTTAATCAGGCATAGATGTCGTCATCGTATTTTTTATAATTCTGCCACTCTTACACAATATCCACATAGTTTATCCACACAGCTAATTACTTTATTCTTTTATTTTAATCGAATACCTTAAATTCATAAATATCTCAATAAATAGATAATGCAACTTAATACTTTTTAATTCAGTTACTAATTAAAATCACATGTTCGTAAAAAATTAACCAATGAAAATTTAAAATATCATTACAATTGAAATAATATATAAATTTCAATACATCATGCCATTAATTATTTTTGCAACAGTTATATATTCAATTACATTTTGTAAGTTTGTAGTTTTTTTTTTTTTTTTTTTTGCATTTTTAATTATGATAAAAGTAACATTTGTAAGTTCATCACTAATTATTACACATAAATGCCGTTTTCAAAATACCTAAGCTTTCTACTTCAAAATGATTAAAGAGAGATAACAAAAATTATAACGAAACATTTTCTAATTAATCCAATTTCCAAAGTTTGAGTTAAAAGTAAACTATTTATAAAGGAATTCTGTTCATAAAAATCTGGTAGGAAACATGAGTTCGAAAGCTCACCATAAAAACTTTTTACGAAACATGTTTTGTACTTTATCTCCACATTCGACGCTGATGTATTAATTAATTTATTAATTTCCTGAAATTCAAGTAGTTTTAGTCGTATTCCTACAAGTCTGAGAAACTCAAGATAATCTCTACACTTCATAAAGATTATACTTCTTTTTTTTTTGCTGTAATTCTCTTCACGTAATTAACTATATTTTTTTACCATGCACTTCATCTAACGAGGAAACTAGGTACTTGCCTTTAAGATGAAAGACGAATGAGATTTGCTACACAACATAATTTGTCATTACTTATAATGAATTATCAAACACTTGTAAGCAGTAAAACTCTTTGATGTATTCTTTTTATAATGATAGGACATTTACATTCATTGTGCTCTTTGTATTTTTAATAGGATGGGCTTCGATGTGTTTTGCTTTTAATAATTCAGGATAATTAAAATGATACAATAAAATTTTAAGCTTTTATTAAAATTCTGAGAATATACGAGGGATATAAGTGCATTGGTGACAAGTCTAATTAGCTGAATTGAGCCCAAATATTATCTGATTATTAGAGTTTCAGTTACTGTTCAGTAACTACTGATGTTTTTTATAGTAGCAGTAGTAGTACTAATGGCAATAGAACATAATAGTCTGTGACATAATTGGTAGTTTCCCAATACTTACAGACACAAAAGTAATGTAATAAATTCAAAAGTATTTTTATAAAATATGAAAACATAAATGAAACTTTAAAAAAAAACTTTTACATTTCACAAAATAACAATTATTAAACAGTAATGATATTAAAATAGTAATTGATTAGTTAAAATTCTGAATATGAAGAAAATATTGCCTGTCATATTATCCATCGCTATAGCTTGATAATCTAATTAAACATTAATAAGTTATCTTTTACATGTTTTATGTAAATAAATAACTAATTATTGCTTACATAAAGCATTTAATATTTATTAATTATTCATTACTTAAAACTTTTAAGCATAACTTTAACTGATTTAATCAGGCATAGATGTCAATGTTCATATTTATTATAATTCTGTTAATCTTACACAATATCTATATAGTTCTTTTAGAGTTAATTACTATATTCTTTTATTTTAATCGAATACCTTAAATTCTTAAATATCTTAACGAATAGATAATGCAAATTAAAAAATTGTTAATTCAGTTAATAATTAAAATCACATGTTGTAAAACAAAACCCATGAAAAATCAAAAATAGCATCAAAACTGCATTAATTTGCTGTAGAAATATTTTTTAAATTTCATTATATCATGTCAATTATTATTTTGGCAACAGTTATATTTTCAATTGTATTTGCAAATTTGTAATTTCTTTCTTGCATTTGTAATTATCATAAAAGTAACATTTGTAAGTCCATTACTAATTACACATAATGATGCTTTTCAAAATACCTAAGCTTTCCACTTCAAAATCATTAAACAGACATAACAAAATCATAACGAAACATTTTCTAATTAAATCCAATTTCCAAAGTTTCAGTTAAAAGAAAACTATTTATACAGGAATTCTGTTCGTAAAATGCAAGCAGGAAACATGATTTCGAAAAAGTGCTCACTCTTAAAACTTTTTACGAAAAAAATGTTTTGTACTTTCTCCACATTCGACGCTGATGTATTAATTAATTTATTAATTTCCGCTGAAATTCAAGTAGTTTTAGTCGTATTCTTACAAGTCTGAGAAACTCATGATAATCTCTACACTTCAGATAGATTATACTTTTTTTTTTTGCTGTCATTTCCTTCTTAACGTAATTAACTATATTTTTTTTTTACCATGCACTCCACCTAACGAGGAAACTCAGTACTTGCTTTAAGATGAAAGACGAACGAGATTTACTACACAACATAATTTGTCATTACTTATAAGAATTATCAAATACTTGTAAGCAGTAAAACTTTTTGATGTATTCTTTATAATGATGTAGGACACTTATACTATTTGTGTTCTTTTTGTATTTGGAACAGGATGTGTTTCTGATGTGTTTGTTTTAATGATTGATGATAATTAAAATAATACAATAAAATTGTAAAGTTTTATAAAAAAAAAAAAAGTTCTCAAATTTGATGACACTGCAAAAATTAATACACATCCCTGAAGTTGCTAAGTATTTTGAATTCTTTTAGAATAAGTACAGCACTTATTTGGGATTTTCCCAAGTAACATCCCAATTTTGCACTTATGCCCTGATAAGTGCCATCTGATCTCCTTCAATAAAACTCTTCTGCACGACAGATATAATACTCTCACTTAATGTTTTTATCATCATCAAAAACATGGGTAATTCTTTCTCGATTTACTTCTTGAATATGAAGCTAGCTCTCCAAGTTCGGAAGATTAAAGTTTATTCACTCCAGATTATATAATTTTTATCTAATTCACAAAATCTTTCTGGACGAGACATATAATACTATCATTTAATACTTTTATACCAAACAAAAACATGGATAATTCTGTTTCGATTTACTTATTGAATTTGAAGCCAGCTATCCAAATTTGGAAGACTAAGGCTTATTCCCACCATGATTATATTCACTATCTCCGTTAACAAAATCTTTCTGACACAGATATAATACTATCATTTAATACTTTTTATATCAAAACAAAACAAGGGTAACTCTGTCTCGATTTACTTATTGGAAATTCTAAAGCTAGTTCTCTAAGTTTGGAAACATGTTTATTCATGATTATATCCTCATCTCCTTCAACAAAATCTTCCTGCACGACATGTGTAATACACTCATATATAGTACTTTTACACCAAATTAAAATCTGGGTAATATTGTCTCGATTTACTTAGTGGAATTTAAAGCCAGTTCTCCAAGTTTGAAAGACTAAGGTTTATAAACTCGAGGTTACATGACTCATCTCCTCTTCAAAAAATCTTTACCGGTACTTAAATCTTTACCGAATACCGGTATTTTGAGGCATTTGTACAATTTTGTAATACCGGTATTCACAAGTTTAAATACCGTTTATTCGGTATTTACTACAAATTTGTGAATTTTTATTCGTGAAATTCTTATTCTTATCTGTGCATTCTTATTCAGAATTCTTATCTGCGAAAATAAGGTTGTAGTTGTGAAGAAAGTGTGTAATATTTCGATATTTTTTAAATGAGTGAGTTTGTTATTCACATTGTATTTGCATATCATACTTTAGAGTTCAAAATATTTTTCCTATTTATCATATATATATACTCGTAAATAATATCCCCATAATAATGAATAAAGAATAACTTTTAAAGAACAAAAAATCAGTTGATAATATTTCGGTTTGGTTTCATTATTAATATAATGAAAAGAATATGGTGGCACAATGCAAGAAATGTTCAAGAATTATTAAAGTGAATGGCGGAAGTACAAGAGGACTCCATGCACATTTAAAAACGAAACATGATACAAATTTGTTAAAGAGGAAAGAATCTAATTGCGATGAAGATACACTTAGCACAAAGTTCTAGCCCAAGCTATCAGGGATTTTAGATTATTGTGGAAAAAAAAGATAATTCTGGATGAAATTATAAGTAAAATGACAGCATTAGATGGTTTGCCATTTCGAGTGCTTTGTGATATTGTTTCTTCTAATAAAACAAAAAAAGCTGTGTTTTCTTTTTTTTTCTAAAATTTCTACTACTGGTATCAAAACCGGTATCCCGGTATTAAGATCTAAAAATACCGAATACCGGTATTGAACTTTTGGCCCGATATTGCAATACCTACTCTCATATAATAATCTTATACCACACCAAATCTGGGTAATATTGTCTAGATTTACTTAATGGAATTTGAAGCTAGTTGGAATTTTACATAAAGTTTATTTAGTCCAGGTTATATCATTCCTCTCCATAAAATTCGTTCTAGACGACATATATAATACACCCATATAATACTTTTTCATACCAAGAAAAATCTGTCAAATCTGTCTCCATTTACTTTATTGAATTTGAAGCTAGTCTCCAACACTGATGACTAAGGTTTATTCATTCCACTCCTTTAACAAAATCTTTCTTAAAGACATATATAATACTTTAATAACCAAAAAAAAAAGGTAATGCGGTCTCGATTTACTTATTGGAATGTAAAGCTAGTTCTCCAAGTTTGGATGACTAAGATTTATTCACACGAGATTATAAATATTTCAACTATTTAATGATAAATATAACAATTTTGTTCAATATCTGAATATAAATATAAATAAGTAGTATAAAAAAGCTATTTATTTAATAGTAAAAGAAATAAAAAATTGATTAAAATGTGGATGCAAATACTGATAGCTTTCCAACCTTGAAATCTTTTTGTTGAAAATAAAAATAAAACCTAATCAATTTTTCTATTGCAGTATCATTAACAATAATATTTACTGTAATAGTATAACCTATAAATTGCGCAGACGAAGATATATATGGTATCTTGATCGTCAGCCATGCACTTCTGAGGCATAAAATTGTTCAAATATGATAAAATATTGCATCCTTTTTCAAGTGATACTTACAGGTCTTGTAGCTGTAATGATACATATCTGCAATATTTTTGTAACATAATTATGTTATGTAAATACTAAATTCTAAGCTATCATCTTTACTTTAATCATCTTACAGTTCTCTAACAACCAGTATAACACATGGAAAATTTTCGTTAAATGTTGACAAAACTGAAGCCACTCTAGTGGTAACAAACTTAAGAAACATGTGATCAAAATAAACACAAGTTAGGATTCTCTTGGAGTACACAAACTAAATTGTTATGTACTCCAAGGAATTGGAAGGAAAGGAAATTTCCAATTAGCGTTATTCTGGATCCTGCCATTTAACATGGAAACAATATTTCTCGCAATGCTAAAATAAAATTTCGTGCTATTTTCCATAAATTGGTATCTTCTTATTAACAGAAATTCAACTATGACCAGTGATAATAAACTTCAGTTATATAATGTCATTCTTCGTCCTATCTTAACCTGCACTTGCGATTTGGTCATATGCGGCTAAATTTAACCTTAAAATTATTGAATCTTTACAAAGCATTACTATCCCCAAATAATCTCTGCTAAAATGGTTTATGCATAATTCTGATCTTATTAAAGCTATTAACATTCCTCCTTAACTTGATCTTCTTAAACATATTTCCAATAAATTCTTTAACACTCTTGATAACCATAACAACATGACAATCAAGGTCAATGAGGCAATCAAGGCGCCTGGGCAGCCTGAAGAAAAGGAAACTTAACTTTTTTAACACGCTTTCATTACTTTAAGTGTGTTAAAAAAAGTAATGAAAAAGGACAAAACCATTTGAAAAATTATCACAACTATACAAACGATTTCAAAATAGTTGCTTTTGAATAATAATGAAAAACTTAATTAATTGGGAAATTCCGAATTAGGAAAGATGGGTACAAAACCCGAAAAGTGAGGATGAATCGAAATCATTCACGTCTATGCCAGGTATACTTTAAGACAGGGAATGTATCCATGGCCGATCCGGCTACGCGCAATAAATTCATAAGCTGACACGTCCCTCAACATGCCTTCTAGGAGGACGATACAAATCT
>BPLR01003621.1:0-55923 GCA_021605095.1 Caerostris extrusa | reverse complement strand
AGTATTGATGGAGTTTCACACATGGGATTCGTTCTAGTGGACGAGGATTGAAAGGTATAAAAAGTGATTCAAAGACTCTTAACCAAGAAAAATGCAGTCTCAGAAAATACCATACAACACATTTTGAAAGAATCTATTGTCGAATATCTTTCTAAAAAATTTTTATAACAAAAAATAATAAAATTAACATAAAGAGTCACTTGCTATTCGTAAAGAAAAAAGACACGTTGATTAAAGACAAAGACTTTTAAAACAGAATAATTAGTTCTGGATTAAAAACAGTTTTGAAGTTTCTGAATCAAAATTAGTGGCAAGTGGTGTGATGTAAAAAAATAATAATAATAAAAAATACAGAAGAAGAGCTCCATCTGAAATTTTCCATATAATAAAGTACCAGCTCGGGCTGCAGGACAGTATAGTGGTTGTAAAATTGTATATTATTGCAGAATAAGAAATCGTAGGCTGAATACTAAAATTCTGTAAGAAAAATTAGAATTTAGTGCTTTACGAAAAAAATTTATTATCATAATGCCCATGAAGTTCGCAACGTTTAGTCTAAAACTTTTAGGATACTTTAGAATTATATCATATATCTCAAAATCACTGGATATGAATATTATCAAAAGTCAACGTTTGTTTTCATCAAAACAAAAATCGCTTTGAAAATTATTCTTCTGAAAAACGAGCATTAGCATCATTGAAAGCTTCTCAAAATTTGATAAAATCATATCAACAATTCGTTTGAAAGAGCTGTAATCAAAGCCATAATCTTCGAAATATTAACATTCCTATTTACCAAATTTAATTGACAATTATTTTGATTTATTAATACTTTGAAGCATAAAATGCTTTGTTACTTCTTTTAATTAGTTTATTTCAAACTGTGTAAAATTTCATAATAAATTTTTTTTATAATAAAGGATATAGAAATATGATCTTCAGACTGTGGTCTTTTAATTTGCTCTCAAAATTTTATAGCTTTCAATGCATATTAGAATGGTTACGAATTTGGCATATGCATATTGGGCACGACATATTCATAAAATTGGCCAGCAGACATTTCTTGAATAATGTAATAATCGTATAAACTAGAACAACCAAAATCGTACAATTTTACATAATATTATTAAAAAAAAATTCTCTTATTTTCCAACAATTCTAATTTTAGAAATATATTTATTAATGAACTTTGATAAAAATGTATTTATATCAATAGAAATACCAAAATTCATTAAATTTCTTTATTGAAGGCTTCTGTTTCATAAATAAACTTTAGAGATGAATATACATTTTTCTCGGTGAATAGCAAAACACTGGGTACAAAAAATCACATTCTGAAAACATCAAACTACCTTGCATTATCAAACTTTAATTCCGATCTTCAATTTCAAATTTTGCTTCGTATGTTTTTTTTTTTTTTCTTTTTTGTATTCATGTATCTGTACTTATTATTTATTTCATTATATCTGTCTTCATTTTTATGTCTGCTATGTACTTACGTATTATATGTTTCTATTATATATTTTTATATTGCTTATATTTGGTATTTGCCACCTCTATTTAATTGCCCTGCCCTGAACATTTTTTTTTTATTTTCTTTCCTTCCTACTAACCTCTTTGCTTTAAATTTTTAATTTCTGCTAATTCTGGGGTACTTTATATATATTTATATATATATATATATTAGCAGATGTGCACTATTTGCAGAGGTACTGATTCTCCTATCCAATGTGACAATTTGAGAATGCCAATAGTCTCATTGCTGGGAACGAGTCCTTCAGAAAGGCGACGTGGAATTTTCTGCCTACCATTTGGAATCTTTATAATATACTTAAAACAAATATGGAAAACAAGCATTTCATATTTTTTAAAAAAAAAAGTCAACTCTACTAAAACAATTTTTAGAAATCCATTCCAAACAAAAATCCATATATAATTTATTACTACTTTTAAACTTCAATTTTTATATATTAAGAAGAAAAATGCGGGCAGGGAAAGAGGGGATCTATAGCGTACACACACACGATAAAATTTCGATAAAAAGATAATCCATCAAGCAAAAAATCACTCTTTTTCCGAAGTAGGAGGGAATAAAAAATATCGAGTCCAAAACGCAAATCTCAACCCAGTTGGATATTGGCGCTACCTTCTTATTATGACAGCTGCAGAACTATCCATCACTTGGACCATCTCAAAGTGAACGGGGTTCGATATGACGTACCCACTGGAGCAAACAATCCCTTACAGTAATAAAGTGGTTTTTTTTTTTTTTCTCCTGCTCGCACACAGAGATTCATGGGTTGGTAAGCAAGGGAACATGAGTTGACGGGAGCATTTAATTTAGTGTTTGACACTTGCAAATTAGGGTTTTTTTCCTGTCGGTGACTGATTACGATGCGAGTCACCCACGCTTTTTTTTTTTTTTACGTGTGTAGGTGCTCTGCTGACAGAAGGTGAATGGGTAGATTTTTGGCGTGGATAAAAGTGACTCCATGAGCTCGTGCTCGGATTCCGTTACATATTGACCTTTAAATTCTTCCATGCTCATTTATTTCAATTTTTCGCAAAGTTTTTTTTTTTTTTTTTTTTTTTTAATGATGTGTAACATTTCATTTTGTTTTAATGTACATAACAATAGCATTATCCAAAAATATTTTTTGAAAAATAAACAAATAAAAAAAAATTAAAAGTTTAAAAGTCGTGTTTTCAAAAAGATGGACCAAATGGTGATCCTGATGGCCAAGAGTGACTGGTCGAAAAGTACCCAGACTTTGGGAACGAGTCCCGACGGTGCCATGCGAATGATTTGTTAATGGTTTGGGATCCTTTAAACAGTAGGTCCCGCCCTAATATGACTCTGAACATTGAGCGTAGAGCTGACAACCCTACCCCTTAAGGAAAAACATCTCCATTTTAGAATGTGCTAGAATAGCAGATTTCGTTATGGTCCAATATGGACCAAAGTGCCAAGAAGTTAGTTAATTATAATAGAGAGTGCAGGTTGAGTTTTCAAACTGGTTAGATTGGTTTGAAACTTGACAAACAATGTCAAACCGAAAACCCCCTGCTTCTATGTCGAGACGAATACATAATTCTGTGGACTCGAGGAGAATTGGTTTGGTTTTTGTATCTCTACGGTCATAAGGGAGCTAATTACCTGAAAGCGAAAAGCATAAGATCTATCCATGGCAATGTTCGTACTAAGTGGCGGTAGCACAATATGAGGAAGCAGAGAATGTAGAGAAAAATATATAATGAAATTTAGAAACTACTTATTATTATTAATTACAAGTGTGATAACAGATCTCCATAAAAAACTATTATAGCAAATACTTCCTTATGTCAAAACATTAAGTGTAATTTATCTAAGAAAAAATGCTGACATAATGAGATTTTAAATTATACGTATTAGTAATTACATATACAAGTGTCGATAATATATTTCCATAGAAAAAAATGAGCTGTATATCGATTTTGCTTTCCTTATGCCAGAAGCATTTGTTTTCTTTTTTTTATTGGCCATCAAAAAATTATAACAATTTCAACAATTCATTTTCAATCAATTTTCTTAAAATTGTAAAATCTGTGAAAAGTATATGAACAAATGTCATATTCTGTTGAATAAATTATTTTTAGACGTGTAACCAAATTTTTCACTGATTTCTCTATTATCAAAATTGTACATTTTGTTAACAAAAACTTTTGAAATTTTAAAAACAACCTTTTTTTTTAAAAATCGCATCACTAATAAACAATCTGTCATATTTCATAATTCACAAATTATATTTTCTGCAATTATAGTGTTATTACTGTTATTTTCAATCAGACAAAAAAAATTTGTTACAATTTCCCTCATAAACTAAAACTATAATAAGAATTACCAAGAAATACACCAAAAAATATTTTTCATCACTACGTCAGTATGATTTCTTTAAGCTTCAGTCTTTTACTACACGACCACCAACAACAAATATGTAGATTTTTTGATCAAAAAGGAACAGGCAGAGACAGCATGTCGAGTGGCTGAGAGACAGAGAAAGTGTGAATGGTAGCTCTTTTTCGAACAATATTTTGTCATGTCGTTCATTCTCCACCCTTTTTCCCGAAGGTAGCGAGTAAAGAATCCAGTAATCAAGTCCCCCCAGAGGACCAGGGATTCGATAATTCAATCAGGGGTGCACAACGGGAGAAGAAGAAGGGATCTCGGTCCCTCTTCTCAACCCCTTCACCCCCGGGGGCGGGGCGGACGGCTGGTTTTCTGTTCTTGCAAGACGAGTGTCCCTGTCCGGGATCTCTTAAATATTGAAACTGAATCTGGGATGAGGTCTGCAGGTCCTGTGTGTGCCGTTCCAGTCTGCTGCGTCGTGCTTTTGGATTAGTGGGTTGTTTACTTTTTTTACGAATTCAGGTGAATTTGTAGATCTATGATCCACAAGATGAGTAGTTCTTTTTTTATTATTTATTTATTTATTAAAAGCTGTAATCTAAAACGTAGCAAAATCTATTTTTAACAAACTTAAGAGAATCCGTGAAGGTCAGTATGCCTGATTTAGTGGACCCGTGAATTAGGAAGGGGAAAAAAATAATAATCATTATCTTTATTTTGCATGACTTTCAATGAAATCTAATATTTATCACATGAATGCGTACAAGTCATAGGATAAAATAGGTGATTATCATTAGTAATAACTTGTTTCTCTTTAAATTACACTTTAAGTTAATATAAACAGATACATTATTCGCGTATTAACGTGTGGTTATTTTATTTTTTAACGGTGGGCCTCAAATTCTAATATATATACCATGAACAGTTCACTGGCTGTTGTTAAAGGGTTTGGTTTGTCGCTTTACATCATTTTTTTGCTTTAAGCAAATTAGACCGGGACCTACAATTTAACGAGGATTCTGAACCACTAACAAACAATCACGCCACCGACAGAATTTGAACCTGAACGCTGTGGTACCAAAGGCCAGACAGCTAGACAGGCCATCAGGCCGCCGTTGAAGGGCCGAAGTCATTGTCATGGCTTCGAATTTCAGACATAGTAATGCATCATAAACTCGGAAGACTCTCGTATGGGAGAAAATACGGAAAACTTTTCCCAACAGCCATCCTGAGAACTGATGCAAGATGCTTATACATATTGTCACAGTCGCCATCGAATCACCTCGTTTCTAAAGGAGATACTGTAACGTAGTCTGCTAGGGAGGGATTTAAACCTGAGCCCTTCTAGTAGCGCACGTTACCACGAGACTACGAGATGGACTAGACCAGTATTTAACAATAAAATTGGAAATACTCAGAACTTTAGAATGCGCTTAAAAACTTGCGTTGTTTTAATATAAGGTTTTTAAACCAATTTTTTTTTTTTTTTCATAATTTTGATTTTAGTTTACAAATTTAAAAAGAAGATTTATTTTACGTGAAAAGAGATTTCGTGGAACAATAAAGGTCAAGATAACATGTTTTAGAGAAATGAAATAAATCAGATGAAATGAAAAACAAAATGAAGAAATAAAGCAAGATACAGATGAATGAAATAAAAGAAGGTACAAAAAATTGGAATGAATAAGAAATTGAAATTAGAATAATAGAAATGAAATTAACAAAAAAATTAAATTTTTTATTGCAATTCAGAATGAAATTAGAAACTGAAACAAAAAGAAATGATTAAATGTTTTTTTTTTTTCTTTCTTTTCTTTTTTAAATAATGTATAGAATTCGTTTAAAAATAAAAGTAGTATGAAGTTTTTAAATATATAACTGTTAATTAAATATTTTTTTTTTAAAATCAAAAGCAACTTTTTACAAGTTTCACAAATCAGTAGATTTAACTATTCTATTCTAATACCAGGTACTTTTTAAATTTCTAATATGCAATTTATTAAATTTTTAAATAAAATATCAAATTTTAATTTCATTTAATAATTTTATTTCTTAAACTAAATTTTAATTTTAATGCATCTTAAAATCAAGAATTGGTGAACTCATTCCGGCATCCAAAATATTTTCTTTTTGTATTTCTATCCAGAAAAATTCTTCTTTAATTGATAGAAACTTTCATAAAAATATTAATTAATTTAATAAAACTTTGTCTAAATTTTCATAAAATGATTTATAAAAGTTGGACAAGTAAGATTTTAATTCATCAGATAAAAATATAAATATTGCCATTTTTAAGCATCGTAAAATTATTCGTGCTTAATTCGTTAATTTTTAATCTTCTTATAAGAAAATGAAAGCATAATTGAATTTACTTAGCAATTATAGAAGAAAAAAAGAAACAATTTAATTATTTGAATGAATTTTCTTCGTATAGCCTAGCTATCAATTGAAATTAGTAGTTTGTTCATCAATCGCTGAAGAAACCATTTTTCTATAATTTAACTTTACGAGATTTCTGCTGCCATCTGTTGGCTATGATTAATACTATAACTTGAACGCATCTTAAACACATAGTCCGAAACATTCTCTTAAGCACGTAATGAATAATGGCCCATATTAAACTTATTTCAACTTATATTAGGCAACACAATAAGATCTTTAAAATTCTTTTGTTAATTCTTTAAAAATTCTTTTTTGTTAATTCTTTAATTCTTTAAAATTCTTTTGTTAAAACTTTCTATTCTTTTATTTTTTTTTTTTATAATCTAAAAAAAAAAAAAAAAAAAAAAAAAAATTTATTTCACTTTGAATATATTTGATTCTACACTAATATTACAGCTAAATAAAACCAAGTGTATGTGTTTTGTTTGTTGCTAATTTTTCACTTTATTTTGTAAAATTTAAATAAACTGATAAAAAATGTTTGGCATCATTATTTCCAATTTGTGAAAATAATTTTTTTTTTATTATTTGAAAATAAAATAGTTTAGTCAAGATTTTATTTTAAAAATTATTTTATATTTTTTAACATAAAAAAAACCTCTATGTCTTCTTAATATTATATTATTAATCTTTCATAATTATCATTGCACAGCATTACATTATATTACGTTATATATCGTAACAGCCCTAAACTATTCTATGCATTGATAACTTTTTTATGCTATAAACACATCAATAATTTTTATTCACATTTTTATAATCGATGTAATGCAGTGGATATTATTAAGTATAACTAAGTATATAGTAGTACCAACATTTTTTTGCTCATAAAGTACATAGCAAAAACTACTTATATCAATCATTATAATCGAAGTTAAAAGAAATACTTGAACTTTTGAAGCTGTTTTAGATATATAATAAAACTGTCCAGTTTTTGATATGTTCTATTAATCAATTATTTTATTTTATAGAAATTTGGTGTACTTTATATAAATGATACATTTTTATTTCGTTTTTCTTGAGAAGATTTTTTTACAATAAAAATCTTTCCTCCAGAAAAAAAAACAATCATAAACTTTAAAAAACAATCATAAACTTTTAAAAAATATTCTTTTTTGTTAATAGTAGCACCATCAATCAATAATCACCACAAATTAATACAGTTTAATTTATATTTATCCAATATTTATCAAAATATATAATTAAGTATAAATAATTTTACTCCAAATGTTAAGAATGTATCTTTTTTAATCCGAAACATAGATAGAATTTTGCTTTATTCCATAATATTAGTTTAAAATTATATTAACACACACATTGAAATAATAAATAGGCAAAGGAACAGTAAATATCAAACCTCTCTTTTCCAGAAATAATTAAGAAATTTATAGTTCCCCTATACAACAAAACATGATTTCAAAAAATTCTGTTAGTAAAATAGTTTAAAAATAACCGTATAACGTATTTACAATAAGTAAATCAAATTTAAATATTTGCATTTTATTTATTATTTAGAAAATTATTTAATATAGAAATTTAAGTGATGCTTAAATTAATAAAGTGTATAAAATAAACAGTTCATTTTAAAAGAAAAAAATTATTTTATTTTGATTACTTTTGAAGTTGTAAATAAAAATCATAAAACCTACCTTTCTAACGTTATATAATAAATGAAATTATATAAAAATAAAGTTGTTAAAGTACAGATGTAAAATTGTACGAATTTTCTGTAACATTTTTATTTCATATTGCTTGAAAAAATAATTATGAGTGATTCCATTTATTTTCACCTGAACTTATTGTGTTTTTATCTGTTTAGGTAAAGGAAAAACCGTGCAAACAATTTAATTATTACTTATTTATTAAAAAAAAAAAAAAAAAAAACCCTAAAAGTTTTCATAGCAAAATCAATGCTTTATAACTGCATCATTTTTAACAACGTGTTTTTATAACAATATCAGTGGTTCTTAAAATATATTTTTCAAGGCAAGCACTGCACAGTATCTATATTTTTTAACAATATCTGCTCAGCGATGTGGTGATAGAATCTTTTTTTTTTCTTCACCAAAAATTACCAAAATGAAACATATAAATAAATTGAAAACCACATATTTTTATTGAAAACCACAATATTTAGTTTAGATCTTATTAATATGTTCTTGAAAGTCAATGCTAACAAAATACATACAAATTTTGTACGAATAATTTTATTTTGCTGTTTTCAAAGAAAATGACAGTTTCTTCTACCTCCGTCACACTTACGTTTACATCATCTCAGGCTGTAATTCCTCACTTAAGACTTACCCCAATTCTAATTTTCTTTTCTTTTCTCCACACCTCAACCCCCACACAAGGGCCATGTAGCACCTATCAGTTAGAAAGGCGAGGGTGGGACATCGGTGAGCCTCGCACAGCCCACCGATGGGTGAAGGGGAAACATAGTGAATTCTAGGAGAACTTTTTAGTGATAACCGCCCCGCATTTGCGTTTCGTATGGGAAAACCCAGACAAACTCCCACAAAGAAGGATGGCTATCGATGCGAGACACACTGTCACATCTCGTTTCTGAAAATAGTGACCAATGATGCAATCCAACAACCATGCCAGGATTTTAACCTCAGCCCTCCTGCAAGCTACTGCGCACTTTGTCACTGGGCCAACAGTTGGACTCCCAATATCAACCTAAATGCGAAAGAATATTTAACTTGAAGAAACAAAACTAAACAGAATCCGACAGATGAAATACTTAACAGGAAAAGGTCCTTTTCAAAATCCGTCCGAAAAGGTCATTTTCAAAAGGTCCTTCTCCGAGTCCTTCTCAAAATCCGAAAGGATATCAAACACTGCATTTATGTAGGTGGAAGATTTCTCTGATAATGGGGATGAAATGAAATATAATAAAAGTTGATTTATGATGCTGTGACACTTGGTGCACAAGTTTCATGTTCGAGTCCCGGTTGAGCCATGCATGTTTGTAGTGGTTCAGAATCGACTTTAAACCATAGGTCCCGGTCTAATATGACTGTAGAACATTGGGCATAGAGCTGACAACCTTACCTCTTTTAAAGTCATCTCCTGTCTCAAAACCTACCTGTAGATGACGGCTTTGGCCCACCATGGGGATGTTGCGCCAATGAAGAAGAAGAAGTAGATGATTGATGTATTTTAATTGAATTAAACTAAATTATGATGTTTCAACCTTAATACATGTAATATAACTTTTTACGAGTTATTTTAAACAAATATGTACAAGAAAAAAAGCAATTTTAAATGATTTTATGGAATTATTATCTTAATTACTTTTACACTTCTAGAAATATTACAAACTGTTCGGCTCGCAGTTTGGCTGAAATTAAGCCTTGTGACATTAAACAAAACCTACCTACCGAAAGAGTGAGTAGGTAAAACCACTGTATAACCCCTTGCAGCCCACGATAGGGAAAATAAAGAAAAGAAAAAAAAACAGAGAAGGGGAGAGAAGAAAAAAAAAGGTATTAGTTTGTGAGAAAGGGAAAGTCTATCGACTTCTCCCCTCGAGAGTTGTTTATTTTATCGTCTTGGAGGATGAGAAGCGGCGAACGCGGGGAGTGGAAAGGGGTTTTCCCTGCCAGCGCTGATTGCTTTAGTGGCAGTTGGCTGTCTCTGTCAAAAAACACTCGCTCCCCAGACACATCCCGAGTTTGCCCTGGAACGACACAGTTGGCGAGTTCTTTGGTTCGTGTTTTATAGGCGATTGAAAGTTTGCCCGGAAAATAAACGCATGCGGTTCATAAAAGTGTTAGGCTGTTTATGTATTTTTCCCTATTGAGATTTCTACTTTGCTATATGTTTTAATTCACAATCAATTAATAAATTCTCATAGAAATTATTATTTTTCGTTAAAGATTGATTTTTTTAATGTAACTCTAACTATATCGCTATTTGCAGTAATTGTTATTGACATAATATGAAATATCATATCAAAGAAAAATTAACGACTTAATGTTAAGTAGAAATATTATTTCATTTTTATTTTAAAAATGCATATTAAGATTGTTTAGAGACTGAAATCAATATTCTCCATCGAAATATTTATGATTTCAAGACAGAAAAAAAAAAAAAAAAAAAAATAAAAAAAAAGTAGCAGTTTTTTAAAGGAAAATAAAATTGATTTCCTCTACATGATTCTGTAATAAATAATAGAAAATTTTATCATTGAAATCTTATTTCTTTAACTCAATTTTCTCTTAAAGTAGGGCCTGAAGGTCGAGTGACTAGAGCTCTGATGCTCGGTATCACAGGTTTTTCGGGTTCGAGTCCCGGCAGGACCATGAATTTTTATAGTGGTTAAGAATCCCCTTTAAACTGCTTGCCCTGGTCTAATATGGCTGGAGAGCGTTGGACGTAGGGCTGACAATCCCACTCCGTTAAAAAGAAAGTCTTCTGTCTCGAAATCTGCCAGTAGGAAAACGGTCTTGACCTACATGTTGCGCTAATGATGATCTATTAAACAACTTTGGCGATTCAAAAATATATAAAGTCAGAAGATTTTAGCTGAAAATCTAGGAATCAAAGAATACTGTTATGAGTCAATGTATGTTTTACAATACATCTGTGTTTTTGAACTAGTAGACAATTATCATTTTCAAATATTTAATTAGTTTATTTGAAGAAAAGCAATGTAAATCACCAATTTTTACATGCTTCGTTTTTATATGATTTTGCATAAGCTATAAATTAAATTGTATTTATGACAATGCAGTTTCATTTTTTTTAAGTATCATGTAGTCTCTATTATAATGAAGCCTCTACAGTTAACCATTGCATCATCAAATAACAGTTGAAATCATCAGGTGTAGTCGTAGATAAATAATACATATTTTTTTTTCTCTAACATTCCAGTAAAAAAAAATTCATAATATATAAAACTGACCATAATTTTATTGACCCTGTATTCTAAAAAAATAAAGAAAATCTTTTAGAAATATTTTTCGAAATCATCAAAGTTTTCTTACCAGTTTTGCTATTTTATATGTAATGGTAAATAAACTATATAGGGCCTCACAAAAGTTCTTCGCAAATGTGGGGTTGTCATTATAATTCAAGAAAAAATATAAATAATTAAAAATTTTAAAATTTCAATATGAAGCTAACATTAAATTATTCCACTTAATAACAACGTAGTTTATTAGATGTAATTTTTTTTTCAATTTTTTTTTTAAAATCCAAATAAATTTAAAAAAATTTTTCACATACGATTTCGACTCATATTAAATTTGTTTGCTTTACATTAATTTTCGATGGCAAATAAAATTTGTTTTCAAACACACTTTCCATAATAAAATAAAATCATCTGTTTAGAATATGTAATTGTTATCATCCAATGTTTATTTATATAATTACACATCTCCGTGCCTAGATCAAGCATTCAACTTTCAAATCGCGACAATCAATTAAAAATTTGCACTTAAAAATTTATGCTGTTAAAAAACAGATCAAACAGTTGATTTAAATGTATTTTCTGTCAAATAAATGGCATTAACATATGCTGTTGTTGTGGCTAATCCTCAGTGTCCGGCAAAGCGGAACGGACATCCCATGAGTAGTCTTCTCATAGATGAAGGGAAAGGGAACAGCTTCTGTTGTTAGATATCTGACTTGGCTCGGAGTCGTTGAAAAAGAGCAATGTATTTCGAGAGGGCTTTTAGGTGGAGTATCGTATGGGATAAAACCCGAAAAACTCCGACTAAGGAGGCAAAATGCTGAATATCACAAACGCTCTCGAGTCTCCTAGTACTTCAAACAGTGTCAACAACAAAGCAGCCAACGGATTGAACCTCAGCCCTAAAGCTCTCCATTGGCGCACGTTGCCACTAAGCCAAACCAATTAGGGGTATATCAAGATAGGAAAGGTCTACTATCTAATGTTTCTAAAAAAAATGCAAATCGAAGATTATCGACTATGAAACAGGAAGTAGAATTATTAGAAAGTCATGGAATATGTGTAAGCTTAAAATCACTTGAAAGAATCATTCGATCAGCCAGGTATCATGGCCGAATAACTGTTAAGAAATTCTTCATTACAGTAAGGAATCGCAAATTCTGCCAGAAACATGAAAAATGTTTTAACAATGTTACATTTTTGCTAATGAAAAACAAATGTAATAAATTTGGAATTAGTGGTTGTATAATAGTTTAGATTAAATCGAAAGAATAATTTTAAAAAAGAGAACGTATTCCTTTAGTTGAGCATGGTAACAAAAGAGTTATGGTGTGGAGATTCATGTGACCTTGAATATGAAAGTTCGAATTTACTGATGGCTAAATAGATAAAAAAATAAATTTATATTGGAATCATAAACTAAAATTTAAAGTAACCAATCAAAAATTTTGGTTTACAGAGAGATCTGAAATTCCATCAGGATAATAATCCAAAGTTTACTACTCTGATTGTCACTGCTTTATATTTGAAAAGAAATGATTAAAATGCTTCTTTAGTCATCAGGTTTGAATCCAATACCAGAATTTGAAAATAGAATTCGAAAACATAACATCATCATCCTATAACCTCAAAGCAGATGATCCTATTTTCAGAAAAATAATTTTTCTTCAAATCTGTACCAAGATGTTCTTAAAGCTTATAGAAGATTATAAAAGATCTTATAGAAAATGTTCTTAAAAGAAAATGTAAGATTATTCTTAAAATTATTGATTAATGAAGATATAAAAATAATTCAAAAGTTTATAGAAGATGTTCTTAAAGCTCTTGGTATTCTATTAAGTACTAAAATTGTTTTTAATAAGCAATTGAACAATTTTTAGCGAAATTAACTGTTCGTATCAGAAAACTTTTAGGAGTATCATTCATTTTTTTTCCAGCATGGATAATTGCGTTTAAAATCAATTTATTCTAAATAATTACAATAAAGTGTAAATAAAATAAAAAATTTGTTCAAACTAAATTGTTTCAAAGCAGTGAATTTAAAACTTTTTGTGGTACTTGCGCATTAACGGTACCTTGGCGACAGACTTGGCGGTTTTTAAGTATCGCCAATCTTTATTATTTGGAATAAAAATATTTTTAAAGCGTTTTTGATTTTAAATGAAGTGTTTCATATATATTTTATTATTTGGAACAAAAATTTAAGTGTAGATTGGCGCCAAATCTGTATCTTCGGTTGGCGCGTGTGCTATTGGCGCAACTGTCGCCAAGGTACCGTTAATACGTAAGTACCCACTTTGTTTTACTAAACATTTTTAATAATTTGTATTCATGGCACATTCGTGCAAAAAATTTTGTGGGTCGCTGTATATATATTACATTTAAAAAAAAATACTGCTGAAAATACTTAAGAATGATTCTGTATTTTTTTTTATTTTCATTTATTTATTTTATTTTTTTACTCTGCATTTGTTTCAAGAAAAATTTTTTTTTTCCTAATTTTACAGAAATCTTAGACAGTCAAAAGCTGATATTTAAATAAAAATATTCAAAAAGAAATAATTATTTTTAAAATTTCTTTAATTAATTCTTTATATTTTAACCATTTATTTTTGCTTATTCTTGTCTTTAAAATTTACTTTAAATAAACTATGCTTTTATCTTTTATATTTTTTCATAAATGAGTTTCATAAACAATTGCTGAATTATTAATATATTATTACACCACGTTTATTTTTAACTCTAATTTCCTATTAAAAATAACCTTCCAAACCATATAAGAAATTTAGAATTGATAACAATATAAATAAAATAATTTAGTTAAAAACATTTTATAAGTTATTTTTAATAATTCTTGAAAATTGCTTTACAATAATATTAATTCGAACAACGTATGAATTTTTCATAAACTTATTAATGATTTGAATATTTTTTTTAATTTTGTTTTATAAACGTATGGCTATATTTATATTGTAATCATAAAAAATCAAAATATGTTCGCTTCGTATTTATACAGTATTTGATTTTTTAAATTCTTTAAAAAAAAAAAAAAAAAAAAAAAAAAAAAAAACTGTTAACTTGTAAAGTAATTTCTCAATAGTAAAAAAAAAAAAAAAAAGGAAATTTATTTAAAATCATTTTCAGCTGTATTTATTTTTGCTGCAGTAATAAATGCCAATTTCCAACAAAAAATATGCTTATATTGAGTAAAGGTTTCTCGAACTTTCTACATTATATAATAAATTAAAAAGTACGCATTGTTACTGTGCGTATTTCTTAATCTGTAAACATAATAGTTATAAAAAGTATTCAAATATTGAAATACATATCAATATTTGAACATATTAATTACAAAAATAAATTATTGCAAAATCATAATTCTGAAAAAAAAATGCTCTTTTAAACATGAACTTTGGAACGTTCTTTATAGTCCTTTCTCGGTTAAGTAAATCTAAAGATTTTACGTATTTTTATTTTCAAATTAAATCATTAGTATTGCGTTACTGAAAGAACATAAACTTGAAATAAATTCTTCTGTGAGAAAAACCAATAATAATCCTTTAATAATGATTAATAATATTTTCTTTTAAATACAAACTTAGGAGTATTCTTCTTTATTTCCTTTTATTGCCCTTTCTCGGTAAATTAAATCTAAAGATTTTACGAATTTTTATTTTCGAATTAAAGCTTCAGTATTGCGTTACTAAAGAACATAAACTTCAAATAAATTCTTCCTAATATGTGAGAAAAATCAACAATAAATATATGAAAAAAATCAAATGGTAAGAAGATAATAATAATAAAAAAGATTGCATGATCTTTTTAATGTATTCTAAGCGCCTTAAACTGTTGACACAAATTATGATCAATACGAAAAACTTTTTACCTCCATTAATGACCCAGAGAAGTTCTCGAGTTTTCAGATAAAATATTTATTTACTTTCTTTGCTATATCGGAAAAGATGGTTAAGAAAAATAAAACACTCTTTTTTTCTGAGCTGTTTCAAATAACATGGCACTTTGATGCATTCCACATCGTTAGTGTTGCCATTTTAGTAAAAAGCTAAAAGCAGACGATAAAAATCCTCAAAGAAAATGGCTGACCATTAAAGGTCGCTAATGTTCTTTCAAACTAACTTTGCTTTGATTATTATCTTTGACGTTTACTATATTTTTTTTCTTCTTATGTTTGCATGCAGTTTTAGGCCCCCTTTCAATTTTTATAGCGATGCCTACTACATCAATAGCCATTTTCAGGAATCAGCACAACGTGTTTCAGCCATCTTTCTCCAGCAGGCCAAACGATATTTACTCGCATTATCTACCACTTTACGCACGCTTTCAGTAGGGAAAAAAAAAAAAAGAAAGAAAAAAAATAGAACACCGCCAGATTTTTCGAACGCATGATGTATTTTCAGCTTTTGGGGTTGCGGGGAGAATAATATACTTTTTATTTTTCCCTCTGCATTAAAATCCTTAGCTTATCCAGTAATATACGGACGTAGTTTTTCCGTGTATACAATGAAACGTACTTAGCTTTTATGTTCGCCGTGGAATACGGATGCGAATAAACTTGATCTGCGGCAGCCAAGAATAAAAGGCAAATTCAAAAACTCTTCCTCTCAGAAGTTTCGGTTGAGCAAAAATATAAAACTTACGATATTGAAGTGGGAATGGCGCTTTCGACACTTTAGCAGGTTTTACGACCTCTTCCTTTTTTTTATCGCATAGAAGTTTGGTGTACCTCTATTTTATGCACATTTTTTCGCCTATGAGATCGCCATATATTCAGTGCATCAGTTTTCGACTTCAGAAAACCTTCACATAGGATTGTTTACGACTAAGATTCTTTCTGTCCTCCATTTTCTTCTTTTTTTTAATTCTAATTTCAAACCTTTAAAACTTGGCTTTTCTTCTTCTTTAAATAAAAATTCTGATTATAATTGGTAATTTATACATTGTAAAAACAGCCAATAAAAAGGATTATAAACTTAAAAATCAGTTTCATAAACAGTGTTCTTTTAAAATAAAATATATAATTATATTCCTGAAACTGATATTAACTACAGAAATAATCCAATGGAAAATTATATATGAATTTACTTAACAGTTTATAAATGAGTTTTATCTGTATATTGGCTTTGCTATGTTATCGCCCTTATGTTCATACTGTGTTATTATACAAATTTTTAATGCCATACAAAATTAATTAAACTCTAAAACGCTTTTAAAAGCAAAATCTTTATGAATAATATATCCTTTAAATTTACAAATAATTTTTTAATGCCACAAAATTAAGATGTACAGAAACATAATTCTCAATTCCATTATGATACTACTACAAAATTTACTTTCTTGAATCTTCATACAACCTCACCACAGGCTTCAGGTTCGAATACTGACGGTGGCATGGATGTTTGTAAGTGGTTCGGAATCCTCCACATTAAGCAGTAGATCCCGGTCTAATTAGCCTAAAATATGCACAAAATGACCATAGAGGTACAAATCAAATCATACAGCCTTTCTAGACTTTTCTTTAAAAAAAAAAAAAAAAAAAACCTTACTTTAATTTATGAGTGAATATCATTATAAGATATTGCAGTTTTCTTCAAATAAGTAATAAATGTCCAAGAATTTTTTATCGGTTTTTTTTTTTTTTTTGTTTGTATTGGACTTTTTTTAAGGCATTATTTATTTTCATTATTATTCAATATATTTATTTTTAGATTTTATAAAGCACTGACATTGTAAAAGTGTATGCATTTAAAGGGCCTAATGGCGGAGTGATTAGCGCTCTGTGTTTCGGATTCGAGTTTCGACGGTGCCATGGATATTTGTAGTGGTTCGGAATCCACTTTAAAACGTAGGTCCCGGTGTAATATAACCGTTGAGAGTACGGTTGACAAGCTTACTCCATAAAAGAAAACATCTCCTGTTTCAGAATCTTCTAGTAGGCAGACGGCCATGGTTCAACATGGATTGTAATGCAGGGAATTTGGTTAGTATGTATTTAAAAGAATAACGAAAAATATTCAAAACATTTTAACGATTGCATTATAATATGTAAATTCCAAGTGCCATATAATTTTTGTGAGACTTGTACTCTTAAAAAATAAAATTAAAAAAGAGAAACATTCATAGAGTGGCAGTTTTTTAAAATTTTTATGGAAATTACATAGATTAAAGGTTGTCTGTCTGCCAACAGCCATGAAATTATTTAAAATTCAAGACCATAGATTGTCCATCAATCTTCTTCTTCTTCAGTACCGCAACAGCCCAATGGTGGCCCAAGGCCGTCCAGCCTACTGGCAGATTTCGAGACAGGAGATGTTTTCTTTTTTACGGGATAGGGTTGTCAGCCAAACGCTCTACAGTCATATTAGACCAGGTTTGAATGGCCGAGGGTCTAGCTCTCAGGGGCTCATTAAGCAGGGGCCTACTGATTAATGTGGATTTCGAACCACTAACTAATATCCATGTCACCGACAGGGATTCGAACCTGAAGCCCGTAGTTCCAAAGACCCAGAGTGCTAGCCAATTGGCCATCAGGCCGTCATCATCACGGTAGAAAGTAATGGCTGTTTGCATACGTAAAACAAAGGCTGATTTGCACAGTTGGTCTCAGCCTCCCCACATATGGATCTGGGGGCCATTTACTGCAAGGCTCATCGTTGAACACTATAGCCATTGCCAGTACGTAGACTATTATGTTGGCACTCAGACAACTCTATGGAATTTGTGGGTTAAAATGGGGCCAAAGAAATAAAACAGATGTCTTAAAAATCATTGTGAAAGTAACCAGGACCTGCAAGATGTTTTATCACACTGACTCTGGCGCAGTCTCACTTGGTGCCGGCCATATTTCTATCAGTCCGTGTTCACAATAATGTCTATACAGTAAGGAGATGGCCTATCTCTCAATATTGATACGTCGACTTCATACAAACCGACTATATGACTACTGTGGAAGTCGCCCAATTGACCATAAGGTCTTCAACAGTGTCATAACGGCATTATTGGATATGTCTCCAGAAAAATGAACGCCGACAAATAAGAAAGATAAACAGTCCGCAACTATCCTTATTTTAAATTATGTTAGTTGCGCAGTAGAAACGCATGTTATGACAAATTAGCACTCATTAACAGTGGAAACTTAGTCATTTCCATACTTGTAATAAAAGTGCATAGTGTTCTGATTTGGCAAAATGGTCGAATGGTTAAACCCTCATTCCGCACAGTATTCGTGAGTTCGATATCAATGCAAAATTCTGGCATGATCGAAATATATTTTGTTTTTGTTTTTTTACTGCAAAAAGAGTGGACTTTATTATAAATAATAATTCATTTTTTAACAAAGTGAGTGAATTATATAAATTTTTCAAATTAGGTTTCAATTGCTGAAATAAATTTAAGCGAAATAATATTAATTTTTAAATTTATATACTGGAAATAATATAATAAATCTGTATAGTATTTTCGAAGTCAATTAAACTAATTGAGTCAGACATTAAAATCTATAACTAAAAAAAATTGTGTCATTTGAAAACCTAATTGAACAAGTTTTCAAGGTAAAAATATTTTAGTTGCATCGCTTAATATATGATAAAAAAAGTAACGAAAATCTTAACGATGAATGTGATAAGAAATTAAAAATATTTCACAATCCTACATTCAATTTCTAAAAAACATTTAAAATTAAGAGTCTCTTTGGAGAGAATGCGTTGCTGCAGTAAAACTAGTTTTAAAATTTAGAAATGTATTTTTTTCCCATTTTTTTTTTTTTTTTTTTTTTTTTTTTAACCTGTAATAAGATTATTTCAATTTCACTTTTTTTTTTTTTTAAAGTGTAGAATAATATAACTAAATTAAACGTTAATTCTTAAACATTTACATATATATTATTTAGAAAAATTATTTGAATCATTTTATAATTTATGATAATAAGTAATTATTTACTTATCATCAAAAAGTCATACTTCAGATCCTTTTTTAATATTTATTTGATTTTTAAATTTCAGCTAGTTAATACTCTAAATTAGTTTCTTTTTATATTAGCTATGAAAGATACTAATTTTAAAATGCTTGTGTTTTTTTAAATAATTTTCTTAAATATATATTTATTTTCTTTTATGATAGTTAATAGTAAATTTCTTGATATTTATTCTTATTATATTTATTTTATTTTATGATTTCTTTTTCTTTTCTTCTTAAATAAAAACCAATATTTTTATTTCATCTTGTTGACAAGAAATATGCAGTGAGATCTAAAAGTTTTCCATTATTTCATTTGAATTAAATGCAATATTTCTAATATCAGAATGGTGAAATATGTTTCTATTATACATAAATTAGATCAAAATTTTTTACAATTTCAAATATTTAATTAATTAATGTGTAAGTTCATATATTATTGCCTATTATACAATAGTATAATAGTTACTCAAGCGACTTCCTCATAAGAACATTATGTAAATAATAACAGAATACTGAAAAAATATATCTTTCATGCAAATAATATTTAACAATACTATCTCCATCAATATTATTATTTCCATCTGATTAATCAGTTAAAGAAACAATATGATTGAATAATAATTTTCTTTTAAATATCAAACTAGAAAACAAATCGAAAATGAACTTCATTTTTGAAAAAAAAAAAAATTTTTTTTTTGTTACGTTATTTTAAAATGATTTTATAAACTTATTTTTAACTATATATTTCTCTTATTTCTAAAAATCTGTAAAAAATTTAATGTGTATTTTTTTATTTAAAATAATAAATTTTTCAAACAATTTAGAAGAAAATGATCAGTTTTAAGAATGAGAATATTTAATTTGAAATATTTAAAAACCATAATTTATAAAAGAAGAATAGTTATTTTTAAAAATATTTGTTAAAATATTTTTTTCTTCTTTTTTATCTTTTTATACCTAGTAACTATCTTAAAGTCGTGGATTTTTCTACAAATTAAAATAAAAAATTAAATAAAAAAAAAAAACTCATGGGAAAGTTTTTAATTTTTTTTCAAATTTATTAGAAATCAAGCAAATAATATAGATATACATAAATTTTTTCTAACTATTTAGAGGAAAATGGTGAGTTTTAAGAGTACGATTATTTAATTTAGACTATTTAAGAACATTTATTTATAAAATAAGAATATTTATTTTTAAGAATATTTGTAAGAATATCTATTTATTTTATAACTAATAACAATCTTTAAGTTATGTGATTTTTTTTTATAAATTAAAATTTAAAAAATAAGTGAAACTCATTTGGAAGTTTACAATTTTTCTTTCAAACTTATTAGAAATGAACCAAATAATATAGGTATAAATAAATTTTTTAATTATTTAGAGGAAAATAGTGAGTTTTAAGAGTAAGAATATTTAAATTAGAACTTTTAAGAACATTTACTTATAAAAGAAGAATATTTTTCAATTCCTTCTATTAGCTCACACTCTCCTATATACATCTTGTTCAAATTTTCAATCATTAATAAAATACTTTTTATTCATCCACTCAAGTTCAAATACATTTTTTTTTTTAACTTGTAGTGGACGACACTTGATGTTAATACAGTTTTTTCAAATATTAATTCAGTAATTAAATTTAATTAATTAATTTTAGTTTTTTTAGATTTAAGTTGCATGTATCTACCAATAGATGACGCCAGATAAACTTAAAAAATGAATGAAAATTATTTATAAAGGCACTTTCTGCAATATAGTGAAAAAAGTAGGAACTGACTTAAAAAATTTATTTTTTATATTACTTGTTATACATAATAACAGGCTTAAAGTTATGGGTTTTTTTACAAACTAAAATTTTTAAAAATAATAATAATAACTAAATAAATAAAATTTAGTTAAGGGTAGTTAAAAACAAATTTTTTAATTAAAAAATGAATAAATAAAATTTTCAGCTGCTTAGCCCTTGCTTTGGCTTTGTATTGCGAGCTGTATTAGAAAAAAAAAATGTTTAAAATTTCTTCTTTCAATTTATTAGAATCAAGCAGATAATATACATATTAACATTTTATTTGTTCACTGTTGATATAGTAAATTTATCCTTAATCATTAATTATTTTAAACATTATATAATGATATTATATCACAACAAATCAAAAACTATCATTTATCTTATTTCGTTACATTATAACACAAAGTATCTATTCAAAAAACAAACAGTATTTTAATCCTTATTTAACTAACTCATTTTTCTTATTATTAATAAAAAGAATATGTTAGATAATCTTTAAAAATAAATAAATAAATAAAAAAATCGGAGAGTTAACTCAAAAGAAAAAAATTATTAATCTTCTTCCAAATACACGCGGCTGTCTTCTCTCTTCCCGATTATTGATAGTGCCTCAAAAGTTAGCTCCCAGCAGGCCAAAAAGTAATGTTTAAATCCTGAAAGCCTGTTTTTTTTTGCGGAGGAGAAATACATTAGAGTTTATTTTGCGTCGTATTTGTCTACAAATCACTCGGTGACGGATATCTGGGGAGTGTCATAATTTTGAAGAAGATAGATCGAGGGATGCTATTACAGAGTGTCACGGAAAAACAAATGCAGTTTGGGACGCTGGGGAGAGAGCAAAAACTTCTCGCGTTGCTGAGTAAGAAAAACTCTGCAAAACAGAAAGAATGCTCCCATGGAACCAAGATTCCGGGGATCGTACGCAGGAATCTGTTCGATTATTCCAAGGTTGAGCCCACATAAATTATTCCATTTAGAGGGTGGCAGCTACCTATAAAGGATAAACTTTTAAAAAAAATATGAATGCCACAAATTAAATGTCATAATATCTTACCTGAAGTAAAAAACAGAAATGTGTCTGCCAATAAGGCCTTTTATGGATTAAGAAATCTGTTTACTACTGTGCCCAAAAAGTAAGACCAATTTTAATTTTTTTCAAAAACTCTTTATTTATCCTTCCAAATTTATTTCATCGCCTTCAAAGTAATCCCCTCCGGACACAATGCACTTATGCCAACTTTTTTCCAAACCTCAATGCATGCTAAAAATCATCGGTGGTCTTCAAAGCGCGCGCCGAATCACGTTGAATTTCTTCAATCGACTCAAACGGCATCATCACCAAGGTTTCTGATCTTCGGAGGGGCTTTTGAGTTTAGGGAATAGCCAGAAGTCGCACGGAGTGAATACGGTGGTTGTGGAACGATATGGGTTTCTTTTTTGGTGAAAAAGTCACGAAGAATCAAGAGTGAGCTGGCGCATTATTGTGATGCAAAAATCAAGAGTTGCCTTTCCATAAATGTGGCCTGTTTTTGAGAATAGCTTCACGCAAATGTCGCATAACACTCAAATAATATTCCTTGTTGACAGTTTGGCCCGGTGGAAGGAATTCATAATACACCACACCACGATAATCGAAGAAAACAGTCAACATGACCTTGATTTTTGAGCGACTTTGGCATGCTCTTTTCCGTCTTCCTTCACCTTCGTCACGATATTCGCTCTATTGATCGGTTGTTTCCGGTCGTAAGCATAATCCAACTCTCATCTCCAGTTATGACGCATTTCAACTTGTCCTGATAGTCAAAAAGCATTGTTTCACACTTCAACGCGACGATGTTTTTCCACAAAATTCAGAGTTTCCGGTACCAATCGGGATTTGACGCGTTTGAGGCCCAAAACATCTTTTAAAATGGAATTGACCGATCCTTTTGAAATTTTAACATCATCAGCAAGGTCTCTGATTGTAAATCGACGGTTTGAAAGCACCAAATCTTTAATTTCTTGGACGTGAGCTTCATCGGTTGAGGTTGATGGTCGCCAGAGCGATCTTCGTCTTCAACGCGTTCTCTGCCTTCTTTGATCTGTTTATACCACTTGTAAGCATTTTTTTCCGATATAGTTTGTTCACCGAATGCCTTCTGCAACATTTATATACACTTCCGCACACGAATATTCATACTGCAAACAAAATTTAATGCAAGTTCTTTGCTCAATTAATTCAGACATTTCAAAAATCGCCGGAATCAATTTTAGCGTCTCACAAAGCCAAGCGTAATTCAAATACTAATGAATATTTTGACGTCAATTTCACACAGATGTCAAGGATAGTGCCAACAACCTAAAAGAAAAAAAAAAAATTGAAATTTCATATGCCTGGAAAATTTAAATTGAAAATTAGTTTTACCTTTGAGCACAGTAGTAAATCCCAGTGCATATGCAGAAAAACTAAATTCTTGTTATATAAAACCTTTATTAGACATATTTTGGTCTATGGCTCTGAAACATGGACTTTGTCACGATCCGATGAGGCCCATTTGGGTATATTTGAGCTGAAGATTTTAAGGGCTGTTCTTGGAGGTGTTAGGGAAGGTAATTATAGAAGAAGACGGTACAACGCAGAAATTTATAAATGCTATAAAGACCCATAAAGATATCATAAAATTTATTCAGATCAATTGATTAAACTGGGGTATTCAGAATGAATGATTTAAATCTGTAAAAGGCCTGTTTTGGCAAAGCAACAGAGACAAAGAGGAAGAGGACGACTAAGTTGCGATGGACGCAGTTGAAAAATTTTTGCTGTACCAAAGGTTAAGAATTGGAGGACCATTGTCACCCAGAGGAATGCATGGAAATCTCTTGTGGCCCACCCTGGGCTGTCGTACTGATGATGATGATGAAATATGAGTGATGATTTTTAATTCGTGCTACAAATTTTAAAGAAAGAGCTTAAAATAACATTTCTGTATGAATGTTTGGAAGCCATTTGTTGCAGTTTTGGAATGGCAGTTACTTTTGAGTCATTCGCCATGAACGGCAGATATGTAGCAGATTTAACGTTATCCAAGGTGCACCATCGAAAGCTCTATTCCATTCCCATTTTTTTAGCACAATTATGAATAAATGTGAATCCCAGTCCTAGGGATCGGCTTATAAGATATCCACATCCTTCTCTTCGAACCCAAAGGAAAGAAATTCCAACTTACAGATTTAGTGTTACCACCCCCAGCAAAGACGCTAAGCGTTCGATTCGAGTTTGTTATGTTTCGTATCAGACTCCTAAACTTCAGAAATCAACGCCAGTTAAGGTGCCAGAACGATCTGGTCTCGGTACCTTAACGTGCTTAATTATAAACACGAAAATAGCACATGAATAGACAAATATTTAATTGGCAATTTTGTTAAACTTTTGAATTTTTTATTTTTTTTTTTTGCTCAAAACTAATTGCATATGGAATGCGAATGATTTTTCGAGCACATTATATTTTCAAATATACTCGGTAGCAGACGTCTCTGAAGCAGTAGCAGACTATTTTTGAAATAGTTTCTTCCAAAAGTCCCTTATCCCATACCTCCAGTTATAAATAATAACTTGAAAATGAATCTTATGTCAAATAAGCTTCAGTTAATTGTATTAAATTTAATTTTAACCATGCTTAGCTCCCTTTGATTTTTGAACTTTCCATCATAAATTAAGTTCCCTTTGAACCATGGAAATAGTTGACTGGTATGGCATATGAACCAGATTTGACCATACAATAGTTTTTCCCCCCCAAATACCAAAGTAATTCAAATTGTAACATGTCTTAAGAATGCAATGCGCTAGAATGATGAAGACAGGACAGTGCCTTCTGAGATGACTTTTAGGGGTAACTGCCCACCGTTTGCGTGTCGCATGGGAGGTAACCAGGAAAACTCCTCACCAAGCAGTCTGATTATCGGTTAGAGATGGTTTTACACTCAGTCACAACCGCCGTCGAATCTCCTCGTCTTTGAATACAATCAACCAGTTTATTCGAAACCTCAGACTTCCAGGTGACTAGCTGCTCACGTTGCCACGAGTAGGGATGGAATGGAAATAGAAAATAAAGTGTTTTACTTTCATTCAGTAAGTGGGAGTCACTCATTTAACATTAAGATTTATGGAGAGCAAATATTAGCAGCAAATCATCTCATGGGCGTAGAAAATAATTTAAATTGCCCCTCTGAAATTATTACGGGAATAGTGATAAAATGAAATTTGTTTTTGATGTTAAGATAACAAAATTCAAAATACAACTCTCAAAAAGTAACACAAAAGCAATATATAATAATAGGTAGGAGGCAAGAATTTTAAATTATGCACAATACCAACATCTGCTGCTGGACACAGCAGATCCTTTTTAAAACTAAAATCTTTTCCTACATTGCATCAAAATAAATTAATTTAAATATGCTCTTTTATTTTTACAATTCTGATAAAAAAATTTTATTTCATCTCGATATTTTTACTTTTTGTTTTTGTGATCCAGATCAGATTAACACTATTTTCTGTTTAATTCTAATGTTGTATTTTCATTCATTTTACAGTAAAAAATTATCCCTACTTTTTTATATTATATTTCATCTGTATCTTTTTTATATTCTGTTATTTATATATCATTTATCTGTATCCTTCTTATATTATATTTTATCACTTTAATGATAATTTCAAAGTCATACAAATGCATCCACTAGAAGGGTATTTTCTCTTCTAAAAACATGAAACAAACCAGACAAAATTAAACTAGAGTAATTACACAAGAATCATCCGAAAATATTTTCAGTAAATTAAAATGACACTACTCAATAAAACACAAAATACTTATTGGTTTCCTCCAATTTTATTTCAATAACAACATTTAATATTGGAACATTTTTTAAAACTATTCAAAATATGCAACCACTGAGTAATCAAAAATGGAATTAAAATATATCCAATACATTGCAAGAAAATTTTTAGATTACATATTTTGCTAATATATTTGAAGTGAAAAATACAATTTATGCATTGATATGTTAAAAAAATAACAACTGAAATGAGTAACAAATATAAACAGATTTATTTATAGAATATTTTTTCTAAGAAAAGAGTATTTATTCACTTAGTGAACATGAATGCATTTCAAATTCATCTATATTTAGCAAAAGCATATATTATTCTATCACAGATAACATTTCCTTTATTTAATACATATCTAATTATTTGTAAAAAGTTTCTGGTATTAATTAGGAAATAACACATAGATTTTGTTGATTTATATGAAAACATTTATAAAAATTTTATATTTAAATGGACAGTCAAAGGTGAAATTAAACTATGCAATATTACAAGACACAGGTAGCAAGTTAAAATTTTATTTATAAAATTGAGCAACAAAAATAATTCTTGAAAATGTCGTTTAAACATCACCTATCATTAAAATCAAAATTTCATTGTTATAACATCTGTATAGTTTAATTGTTGTTAAAAACCAATTACTTAATGAAGATGAAGCAATGCAATATAATCTATGAGTTTATCATGCTCATAAAATTTTATAAAGTAATTAAATCATTAATGTACAACATAATTGTTTTTTGTTAAATTACTGCATATCCATTTTCCAAAATCATTATTAAAAAATAAAAGTGAAAATTAAAGAAAGGATAATTTAATACAACTGTATGCAAATATATAACTCAACTACCATACTAATAAACTCATAACTCTGATTTTGAACTTATAGATACAACATAAGATCTACAATACTTTATCTCAGAACCTGCATACACAGTAATTTTTTTAATTCCTGGCCTTTTATTTTACCCACCATATTGCTAAATAATTTTTACAATAAAATATGAAACATCGGAATAGATGATACCCTTAAGAATGGAATTTAAGGTGCTCATCAACCATAGAAAGATTTCACCAAGAAAAAATATTTTTCTGTTATTCGATCCTCCCTGAATTGTGCAATTTATAGAAATATAGAGAGGATGCTTACATACAGAGAGTTAAATTAAGCTCTATCTATTTCAAATAAATAAAAATCTCAATTACATTAAGCTTTAATTAACTTGCATAACAAATTCAGATCATTTAAAAAACAATTTTAACTAATTATGGCAATGTAAAAATTGCCAGGAGAATACAACAGCTAAAAATTACAAGACACAGCCTAAACAAAATCAGCAATGACTAGACAGAATTAAACTAATTTATCAAAAATAATTAAAATACAATGTTACTAAAATTTGAACATAAATTCATTGTATAAACTCAATATGTACCGTAAATTCCTGTCTAAAATAAATAGCAGTAATTTCAGGTGGTAAAAGGAACAATGTAGTACCCTCCACAATTTTTTTTTTGCATATTCAATTAGCTTTTTTGGCACACTTTATACCAGTCAAGTTATGTTTTTGTGTTCATGATTTAGATCTTAACTGAGCTACCATAAGACATTTTTTAGTTTGAAAATATTTTTGATGCCAGAATACTAAAAAAAGAATAGTATATTAAACATTAAAGAAATTTTAAATTGTAAAGAAGATAATTACATAAAATAATCTCAATAAAATAAAAAATAAAAAGAAGTATTTGGTGGATATATTTTATGGATAAAAAAGTTAGTAAAAGTCAAATAAAATGCTTTACTTTTGAGAAAGTAAAAATAAATTTTAAAGAGGCATATGTATTTATTTATATAAAGCATTATTGGGAAACTGGCATTTGAAATTCTGAATGTCACATAAAAACTTTTGACAATTTGTAATCTTTATATTTGTCAGTGAGTGGAAATCTTAATCAAAACCATAGCCAATTATTAATTTGGTTTTTATATGCCCACACTTGCCATGACCCTGATTATGATGTCCCCATAAATTCCTGTTTAATTTGAAAAAATCTGCTTACTTCATTACTAAATTTCCATCTATTAATTACAGAAGATAAAACTTCCTTAAGAATTAATTTTTTCTGAAATTTGTATAAAAACAAATTCACACAAGAAAAGTTAAGGTTAGACAGGAAATTACGGTAGCTAAAAAATACTTTGAAAAGACAAAATTTATATAGCTGCTCTACATAATATAATAAAGACAATAAATCGGAACTAAAAAAAACAATAAATTTTTTACCTTGTGATAGTGACGCAACACACAAACTTCAATCAAAAAGATTGAGTTGCGCATCTAATGACTTTTCTTCTTGTTCAATGTACTTCAAAATGTCAAGCTCTTTCAAATCGTCAGCTAAACCAGACACAGTGTTCATGTTCTCAGTTTTTCCCGGTTCGTTAGCATTGGCAGCATCCAAATCTTGTGTTTTGTTCTCTGTTTGTATGTTTGGCTTCGGTTTCTTAGGCGGAGGCTTCGGTTTGGGCGGCGGAGTTGGCTTAGCTTGATTTGCCGCCGCCGATGGCTTAGTGGGTTTGGCAGGAACTGGTGGGCGAGCAGCTGGCTTAGGTTTCTGATTTTCTGATGCTGTGCTATCTTTGTTCAAGAAGACTTTCCTTGGCATCACCTAAAATTTACAATGAATTGAGTGTAAGTACCGCATATTTTCGAATACAAGCTTAGGAAATGTTTTTTTTTTTCATAAAAAATTTATCCAAAGTTCAAAACCCGTATATAAGCCGAAAAAAAAAAAAAAATCCTCTAAATAATTCCTGAGGGCAAAACTTTTGCTAAGCAGGTAAATCGGTGGAATCAATCAAATTGTTGTAATTATTCTGAAATTCAAATGCTGACACGGACTTTGAAAGATTTATTTAATTTTTTTTTTTTTTGGCATAAAGGTTGCATTCAAACCATCCAGAAAGTAAATTAAAAGGCTATGGTATTCTATTATTATTTCTGGTGTATGTTTTGGTGCTTTTTCGAAACTAAAACAACTCATTTTTATAAAACGAATATTTCTTAAACTTAAGAAATAAAATATATATTTAGCAATATTTGGCGATTTATCGCCCGACCCGGCAAGTACAAAAGTGACCATATGATGTTCGAATTGATTGACAGTAACGTTTTTTGCGAGAAAAGTAGATCCATATATAAGCCGATCTCTGTAGCTTTATAAAAAGTTTTCAAAATTCTCAGTTTATACACGCTAATATACGGTATATAAACTAAATGTTATATTTGCATTTGTTATTCGAACAATATCTCAAATTCTTCGATGGTGTTTAGCAATTAAGAATCCACATTACGAAGCAGCTTTCAATTATAAAATAATAATAATAATAATTTTGCTTTGAGAATTAAAAGAGAGGAAACAAATTGCATTCAAATAAATTTTAAAATAATTGCAATATTTTATGTTTACGACATTTTTTAATATTATTACAGATAAATTTAGCAAAGCAGCTTGCTTTTAATTTAATACGTTTCATGTTAGATTCTGAGACATCTATAAGAATCTTAAAAAATAAAAAAAATGAAAATGGCCTATAATTTTAAAATTTTTTAATAATTATTCAAGTACGAATTAATATCACTTACTCTTAAACATTATTTTCCTTAAAAAAAAATAGCAAACTTTTATAAAGTTTTCTATCAATAACAATATGATTTATGCATAGCAATCTATATATAAAACCATGCTATTTAAAAATGTGAGAGTCAAAGAATATTTATGAAAAAAACACAAATTCTTTGTAAAATATAAAGAGATTCATGATGTATTTGATCCTTACCTCTGGTTTCGGTGGCATTTCCGCATCTCCGACTCCAGAGACTTTTTCCTCGGTAGAGGTACAGGTTTAGAGGGTTCAGCCTCATTTTGAATACTTTGTTCTGGTTCTGCTCTCTGGTTATCTTGCTTTTTACTGGAGAATGGAGAATTGGGCAAGGGGGCTAAACTCAACAAGTCATCAAGATTTTCGTTTACACTGTGAATATTATTTCAACGAATCAATGTTAGTTATTATCAAAATCGATACTAATATGCACAAATAGAATATAAATAAATCAGTAAATTCTAAAAAACTATTTTCAATTTTAAATTCGATACATATTTAATGGATCATGACATTGACTTTCAAATAAATAATTAAGGTTGTAACATTTTTTTTCCCACAGGAAGATCTAATTTCATTTTCCCGAGGTTAAATTCAATACCTTGAGTAAATGAAGAGGAGCTTAAGAATTATGAAGATAACTTGAGAAAACTGCATTTTGAGTTCGAACGCAGATTTCAAGATTTCAGTGCCATTCAAACAGAATTGGATATTTTTACCATGCCTTTCAACATAAATTGTGATGCAGTGAGGTTAGATTTGCAGGATGGATTAATTGAATTTCACTCTAACAATCATCTCAAGTAGTTGTTTCTAAATATGCCAAAGTTAGAGTTTTACAAATCAGTATGGAAAGTAAGTTTCCCAAATTTAATATCTCAAGCCCAGAAAATCAGTGCTATGCTTGCTTCATCTTATATGTGAAACAAGTTTTGCAACTATGAACCTTAGAAAGAATAATTTCAGAAGTAGACTGACAGATGAGCATTTAGCCTCGTTCCTCAGAATCAGTACATCTCACTTCGAGCCTCGATATAAGGAACTTTTAAAAATGAAATCGCAATTTCATTCATCTCATTAACATATTTAAATTGTAATATTTATATATTATTTTTAAAATTTTAGAAAAATTTATCTTGGTCCACCAAACTTTTTTTTTTTTTTCCGATTTTTGGCCCGCGACCAAAAAGTTTGCCCATCCATGGTCTATGCGACCTTCACATGGCGAAACAATTACAGATTGAATATGGACTACATATTCAGATCGTTATATAAACGATTTAAACGGTTAATTTTAAGAATCAATTTTTAGATACCTCAAAATAATTTTTGAATATCTTTTAGCTGTCTTTTTTTTAAAATAATTAATTATAATTTTATTAAAAAATGCAAGTTTTATTTATTCAAAACAGTTTTTAGATTTACTATTTTCAGACAGTCTTTGTTATAAAAGATATTGAAGCAAATTTCATTAAAGTGTTTTAAATTAAATTTCTACTTACTGACAGAAATTAAACAATATTCAAAAAATAATATATGAATATATATATATTTTTATTAAAAATATAATTAAAAATAATAATGCTTTTTTAATTCATAACTTTGCTATTAAACGTAGATTTATATAGAAAAAAAATTAATCGATTTAGTATTTGTAATATACGTTAATATTTGTAATTTTACCTTATATTTTATTTATTATATACATTGTATATTCCTTTTATAACAAAGGAAAAAAATCGGACTTAACAGCATTTTAAAAATAATTTTGAATGATGAAGATGTAAAACTTTAGCTTGACTGAAGAAAATTGTTTAAGCTTTTGATCTAAATTAAAAAAAAAAAATAAAAAATATTTATAATACTAATTTTAGAAAAAGTATTATGCCTAAAATAATCATTATATGCATAAGTATAACCATTACATGCATCTTATCTTCAATGTATTTAAAGTACATTTCACTTTCCAACATATTTCAAGCATCTGATTTTAAGGAAAATAAATCAATAAATAGATGTGCGCGACTTAACATGTTTCATATGAAGCGCGATCATCATTTAGCAAAAAAGTCATCACGAGACTGTAAGATGTACAACTTCTGACATACGATCTGCATTTGGGGGATTTTTAACCTACTCCAAAATACATAAAAGAGCAGAAAAGCCCTCATTGCTTATGAAAAAGACAGCACATACCAGATTTCGAAAGACAAGCGAGATAGATATAGATAGACAAAAGTCGCAAAAATGTTTTTGTCATTCATATTCCCTATGGACGAAAAAGGTCACATTGCTCAAAATCTTTTAAGTCCAAACTTTTCCACGCAAGAACAGAACATCATCAACAGAAAGTTGGCGTATCCAAACAGCATTTTTGTTTCGTCAACTCTTTTTCGCCACCATCGATCATTGGAGTTGGGTTGGCAGATGGGTATACTCATGCCTCAAAAATCACAATGAAAAAGACTTGATGTGCATTTTTATTCTCTAGTTATCAAGATATTCGGAATGGTAAAAATGACAAAGATATAACGATACAACTAATAAATGCAATGAGCAATGATTTTACAATGCCAAAATGAGCATTAATAAAATACAGATTACAACTGACATGCCTTAGACAATCATTTATTGTTACTATTTTTTGGAAATTCAAATGAAATTTGGAAATTACAATGCCAAAATGAGCGTTAATAAAATACAGATTACAACTGACATGCTTTAGACAATCATTTATTGTTACTATTTTTTTGGAAATTCAAAATTTTCAGTAACTATAATTTCAATAAAATAAAATTACAGAAAATTTAAAAAATCACCAAATTTAACAGCAAAAAACAGCAATGGATGGCCTACTCACAAGACGCCATAATTAAACTACACAAACCTTATCCTATTCATACATTTAACTCATTAAAGGCAGCTGCTTAATTAATCTTAATAGCTATCGAGTATTTGTAATAGAATAAAATTACAAATATTAATGTATGTATTTTATTTATTATATATATTGAATATTCATTTTATAACATCTGCGAAATAATTAAACCACATAAACCTTATCGTCATATTCATATTTATAACTCATTAAAGGCAGCTGCTAAATTAATCTTAATAGCTATCCAATATTTGTAATAAGGTAAAATCACATATATTAATATATATATATTATTTATTATATATATTGTATATTCCTTTTATAACAACTACGAATTAATTAAATTAAATGATAATTAATTAAAGACTACTCATGTAATAATTAAAACCACATATCCTATTCATGCATTTTAATCATGAAAGGCAGCTGCTTAATTAATAATAACTATCGAGCATTTGTAATAAGGTAAAATTACAAATATTAATGTATATAATTCAATTATTATATATATTGTATGCTCATTTTATAACAAAGGAAAAAATTGGAATTAACGGCATTTTAAAAATTAATTTAATAAATTTGAATGCTGAAGATGTGAAACTTTATTTTGATTGAAGAAAATTGGGAGTCTTAATTTCTTGATATGAATTAAAAAAACAAGTGTAATGCTAATTTCAGAAAAAAGTATTATGTCTAAAATAAAATTTACAGGGAATATGCAGAATGCAAAATGGGAAGCAAACCAATGTTTCTTTGCTCGGGCTAAGGAATTCAATATTGGCATTGAATTTCTTGCAAAAACAAAGATTTTCATTTAGGCCGATTTACAGACATATTTCTACAAAGAAAAATATCTTTAGCGAAGGCCATAATATTCAAATGATAAAAAAAATTACTATATTACTAAGAATTTTGGCATAGAAAAAAATAAATTTATTTTCTATCATTAATTTCTTCTCTATATATATTTTTTTTATTCTATAAGTAAATATATATAGGGAGATATTTAATTTCTAAACGTCCATAGTGAGGACAGTAATAAGAAAACAAAAGAATCGTAAATAGCAGTTAAAAAACTCGGAGTATGTAGACAGAAAAAATTCAAAAATACCAGGAGTAAGAATGCACTCCAGCAAAATTACATACAATTATTTTTATTCATTCCTACTATTTCCATAAATACCCAATAACAACATTTAACAGAAAATATTATAGAAATAAATTGACAAATAGTTTTAAAACTTTTTAGGAAAAATTAAATTAATTATTTATATCAATAATTGACAAACATATAAATGTTTAAAAAAATTCACAAAATAATTTTTTAAATAAATTTTTAAAATAAAATACTACATTATTTTAAACCCAACTTAAATACTATTTTAATAACACTAACATACATAATTATCTACCAGCAATATTTTAATGCAATTTCATTTTATGATTACAAATACGCAGATACTGTTTCTCTGAATGGGTAAGAAATTCAATATCGACATTAAATTTCTTGTAAAAACAATCACTTAAATACAGGTTTTATTTACATACACAATTTTACAAATATAAAATGCACCCTCCAGCAAAAGTTTTTGCAATGATATTGGGTTATATATAATTCTCAAATACAGATACAAAAGATAATATGCATAAATAAAAAATCAAAATAAAATCAGGAAAGTTCAAAAATTAAACTAATGAAATCATCACATGCATGATAATTTAAACACAATGAATTATAGAACTGAATTTCTCACCTTTTTTATTTAAAAAAGTTTTCCAATAAAAAATAATTCTTCAGAACTAAAACGAACAACTGTTCTTTCTTAAGAGATCGATTAGTTATTCTACACGTATACGATCTCCTTCCACTCACCATTACACATGCTCATCCCATATTCCAGCTTATTTAAACAAATAATAACAGCAACAGCTGTTTGCACTCAAAACAGATTTTCATACAGTATTATTCAACCCAGATAAAGGTCTATCATTTCTAAACATCGGTATGAATCATAAATATATATAAGTCAGAAATTTTATTTATTGTCTTAAAGTATCACCATCTTCCTTTTGATATAGCACTCTATATAAAAAGTTTGAGCAATACATTAATATTTAGGGGTAACTGAATTGCATTAGAATTCATAAAATAAAAAAGAATTTAGCTGTATCTTAATATACGTATTTACAATGTGTTTAATGCATTAATTTTCAACAATTAACTGTACATTTCAGTTTTTTAATTAATATTAAATTTTTAGTGCCAAGTCTGAAATAGACTTTTCTGTTACCAGGACATATTTGCGATGATTTTCAACGACTTATAATTGCATCTCATCACTAATTATCAATCCTGAATAGGTGCAACTACACGCTCGATATGGTAATTTACTATTTGTAGAAATTTTATTAACTGTTTAGTCTGGTATTTCTCTCTAACAAGTCTGAGTCAAATGCATGTTGTAAACAATTGAAACAACATCATTAAATTTGCTGTCACAAAATCTTTCCAATTTTTTTTTTTTTTTTTTTTTTTTTTTTGTCTTTTGAACGAATGGACACTTATTCGTTTAGAATAAATTTGAGCTAGTTTTTTCAGAATTTTATTCTGCATAGCATTCACCATCCATTTTTTGTTGATGTACTGACACATTATCAAACAAAGCTGAATCAAAAATCTTTGTGACAAAAACTACAAGTGATTAGCAGATTTAAGTGATTTGGACTAGAAAATGGTTAATAAGATTGATGTCAGATGTCAGCAACGGACCATTGTAAGGAGCGCCTTACAGAAGCTTTACATGGACTGCGAAAACACACATGCAATTCTTCTTTGAAGACAGTTTAACTTGAGCTAAGAATATCAGATCATAATATCATAGATATGAACATAAGACATAAGCGAAAGACAATAGATGAGATATAAATCTACTCCTCTACATGATATACAGCATGAAGACAAATTATTACGATTTCTAAGAATTCATTATATTTCTTCAATTTTGGTTTTCTTTGTTCCAAGTACTTTTTAGTATCATCGATCTTCTTTGCTTCATTTCTACTCAATTTGCGGACAGCTTCAAATGAAATCCCCAATTCATACTTGCTATTTCAATGAATTTCAAATTTTTTTCTAAGCATTTAATATTAACCAGAAAAATGCGATTTTCTTACATACTTCAAACTTATAAATTATCAGCTTCATAATGTGACTCCCACAAACGAGAAAAAACTCTTTCTTGAACTTTTACTTTAGAAGGACAGAGGCATCAGAATTATGACCAAGCATTTCAACTGATAATGTCAAAATATATTGGGCGAATATGCGAACATTGTCTATTAACGACAGCAGCAGTCTGCATTTTGGCAAATGTCAGTACTTGAAACACTTCTTTGCCAAAAAAAAACTGGCAAGAGATAAATTCTTTTTCCCAGTAAGGTATAGAAATTTTCCATCTCAATTCATGGAAAAAAAAAAAAAAAAAAAAAAAAAAAAACATCCTTTGGGTTTACCTTTGAAGCTTGTCGTGTATTTACATTTTTTATTGATTTTTTTTCTCTTCCATTTGTTGTTGACGAATTCAGTTTCTTATATGGCTTTTTAGACAAACTAATTTTTCAGAAAAATCTTTTGTCCTCTCTTTTTTTTGTTATTTCAAATTACATTTTATGTTTTTGTACATATTCATATAGGATAAAAACTACAAACAGAGTACAAAAAGAAAAGCCAAAATCAGAAGAAAAAAAAAGAATAGACTGCATATGAACTCTCTCTCTCTCTATATATATTAATATATCCTATAAATTTCAATGACTTCACTAAGAAATTTTGTTACATACATTTAAAAAAGAATTTTTTTTTTTTTAATTCTTAAGACATGGAAAAACCCCGAAATACGAAACCTGAAACAAAAGAAGATCGAGAAGTATCAAATAAAAAAAAAAAATTTCAATTCCAAGTTTTACAGTAACTATCTACATTTCATAATTTGATCGATGAGTTAAGCTATACACAAATGATCAGCTAAAATAAAATGGTCCATATTAAAATACGAGGATCCTTGGTGTTTCTAATTTTTCAAGTTCATTAAATCCTATTCAAAATTCATTTATGAATTCTTATTTGCTAATAAATTAATCATTATAATTATCTAATATACAAGAAAAACTATCCAATATTTTCATTATTACATTTACTTTCAATTATATAAATAATAAGTAGCTAAGCTTTAACATTCTATTATCTTAGACGAGTTGGAAGCCCAAACAGGCATTCCGTAACCATAAGATTATACATTAAAAGTTTTAAAATACAGGTAACTCACGTCTCTGTTTTAGACCTCAATCACATTAAATTCACGATTTTAAGTAATTAATAGTTGTGACGACAGTAATTTGTTTAAATATTTTTTTCGTTATAAAAACATTTAATAAAACTGACAGCATTTTACATAGTGTCATAAAGAATAGAAAATCACTAATAATAGAAAATTAACAAGTTCTTTCAAAATTAGCTTGTAATGAATGCATTAATTGTTGCTTTTTTAGGGCAAAATGAAAAGTCCTTTAGAGAAATACGATTTTTAAGATAGTTGAAAGAAAAAACAGGGGGTATGCATAAAACTTTGATATCATTTCGCTAAAATAATATAGCAATTAACTTGTAGAAAAATATTTGTTCCTGTTATTGTTTTAGTGAGTTGAGATAAGGGACTTATGTGGGTGTAAAGATTTTGTGCACACTACGGTTTTTGTGGGCTAATTAGACAGACTCCTACAGTTTAACGGGGGTGTGAAGAAGAAGATAGCATTAACAAGAAAATTCGGAATAGATAAAGAACTACTTCCTTTTTTCAAAGAGTTATTACTTTGCTATATTGTGTTGATCCTTTTATATATATTAATGAAAGAAATAATCAAAAGCCTTCATTAGGTTCTTCACGAGTATTTTAAACACATCTGATTGCACACTAGTTGCATAACCCCCTTGCAGACATCAAAAGATCTATCGAAGCAATTCGGATGATCGAGTCAGACATTACAACTCAACAGTTTCATCACCGAAAACCTTCAAAACTGCTGCAACAGGAGGAAAAGTAATGATCCGTCGCCTGTTGCATTTAATTCAATAAGAAATCCCGCTTGTCAAAAAGGCTTCCTTTGAAGTATCGCGCCGCTGTCGCCAATATCTCGGAACTGGCTGACCGAGCGCCATTTCTCTCTGTGAGGACTGTCACTCCAAATGATGATCAACACCGATTCCGCGGAAAAGAAATGGTTCCTAATGCTGTTTTATCTCAACCACCCCCTCCCTCCGACTTCCCTCACCTCCCGCATCGGAATCGAAAGATTGGGTTAAATTGATAGAACGCAGTTTCTGTTGGCTGTTGACAATGCCATGAGGAATAGTGCGCCAGATGCCAGATAAAAAATAATATTCAGTCGCTAATATTTGATGGATTGAGTCTGGTCTGTGCGTGTGCGTCTGTTTTGAAGAAAGTTTCTTATAGTAATGAAAACTAACTATGCTCCAAGATGGTGAACCAAAATCTCAATTTTTGGTCAAAATTGACAGTCGTGGGCAAAAATAAAGTCGCATTTCTTATTTTTGTAGAATAATAGCAAAAGAATTTTTGATCTAAAAAAAATGTGCGAATAGATAAAAATTCAATTCTTATAGAATTGATAATTAAAAAAAAAAATATAAAAAAAGACGAACGTATAGGCACAATAAAAAATATCAGAAAACTTAAACTCTCAGAAATTGATCTTAGATTCCAGAATTTTGAATTAACTGTTTTATGAGTTATTATGGATAAAATTTCGTTCCATTCTTCAATTAGTAGATTTTGAAATAGCCCATGATAACTTCAGATATTATTTCCTATTTACAATTTTTTTCCCACATAAGTAATTAGATTTTAAACCTGCTGTGTTTCAATAATATTGGATTGTTTCAATATTGGAATATTTCAATGATGCTTCACAATAAAAGAAATAGTCACTAATCAAATTAAATTAACCAGCATTTTCCTGAAAACATTTTAAAACATTCAAATACATTTTATTATACACGAATTATATGTACTGATATAATCATCAAAATAAACTATATATTCACAAGGTAAATGAATATAAGTTCCACCACACTAACATCTCCTTAATTATTATGCAACAATTCCAATAATTTATTTTCATTTAAATGTTCTTTTCTACCAAATCTGTTATGAGTTTTCACTTAAATAAATTGTTTACATTAAAACTATTTTTAGACTTATTTAAAAAAAAAAAAAAATTAAACAGAATTCATAATCTGTTTTCCTACCAAAAGTTATAATTGATCCTTCCTTTTGTTTTGACTAGTTTTTATTGTTATGTGGTCAGATCTTAACGATTGCCTCTCTGTAGTAACACAATCAAGTAAGAATGTTTTTTTCAGTATCAATTTTAAAGAAATTAATTCTGAAAAAGAAATTTACCTTTTTTATTGGGAGGGGAGATTCTCTTATATGGATCATATTCCACTATTATTTGGAATGCAATTTACATGTATAATTACACTTATTTATATTTAGCCAACGATTTAACACATTTAATTATACCATAATTAAAATCCATATTTATTTTGTTTTTTAATTGCAGAATTCCAATCAGGCATATGTATGATGAATTTTTAGCCTTCTGTATTATTCAGATTCCCTATGACTTACTTTTATTGATATCAGCTGAAAATCAAATTTTCACATTGAATGGCCAGGAAGAACTTCATATTCACTATGCAACAAATCATGAAAAATGACATCAAAATTTACTTGTATAAATATCATTGATGTGATGATTTTTCCATTAAAATTACAAAAATATTTGTTATAGCTTAATGTTTAAATCATTATATTAATTTAAATTAATTATATAATTAATGTTAAACTTGTCATTCATTAAAAAATACCAATTATAATTTTTTAAAAATCATTTAATCATTTCCTCATAATCTGCAATTTTTTTTTTTTTTCTTCTTTTTGGCATGGTGATACATTGATGGATGAGAATTTGTTACTTCTTTTAGATATACAAATTGAAACAAATTTCATTTTAACATGTTGGATATTAAATAATTTTAAAAGAATAACTGAAATTTCTTATTTATTTTTATAAGCTAATAATAATAAGAGCCCACTTCACATCCTATTTTAATGTATCAAACAAATTTTAAAGCTACACTTAAAAACGATATTATCCATTAAAGAAATAATTTTTTATTGTTATTTATTAAAATTTATAAATATACAAAATGAGTGTAATCAAATAAGACTAATAAAGGTTCATTCGACAGAATTAAAATTTTTAAAAATAAAATATATACATATATTCATTTAATTCCAAGAAAAGGCTAATAAAAAATTATGTTTACTTTCATGTTATTGCTAAATTATGTTATATTGCAACAAAAAAGTTAGCAGAATAGTTGATAATTTTTAACTAAAAGAAACAAATGTGATTTCTCCACTTGATTTGGTAATGCTAGTACATTTTTCTAGTGTGAGTTTAGATTCAAAGACAAAATAATAAGCTTATACACATAGTTCTTAATTTTTAATACAATAATCAGTACTTATAAGCATCATTAATAGAACAAAATATCATTTTACATTTTTTTTTTTTTTTCTCTTAAAAGTAAGACAAGAGAAAGTCAATATTTTAATAATATACTAACTATTATAATAAAACAATAATATTTTACTATTATAGTAATGAAAATAAATATTTGCTATGGTAATGTTATAACCCTGTGGCCTAAATTTATAAATATAAAAGAGAGAGATAACCTCTTTTTTTTTATAGATCCTTTGCAAACTCAAGAAGCCTTAAAGTAATCACATTTTCTTTTAAGGAAACACAATACCCCATATGCTTTTTTAAAAAGAAATTATATTTATAGTAATAACTTTATGTGCATGTTATTTAAATGTATATAAAGTATCTCTTTGAATTTCTTTTTTATATATATATATATATATATTAATAAAACTTTTTCTTATTATCTCGGAAGAAATTCTCCCAACTTTGTGCATGAAATTTGATGTGCTAATATTACTTTTTAACTATTTTCTCATATACTATTAAAAACACATAATAAAAGATTAAAACTGAGTTCATAAATTTTTAAACATTTGCCAACATACCAAATTTTATTTGATTCATAAAATTATTAATCACATCATAAAAAATTTTTTTATTAAAAATTTTAAATATTTGTTTTAAATAAGTAAAAAACTACATTCTAAATTATTACATTATTATTTCAAATAAAAAAATATTTGAAAATAAAGTTTAATAAAAAAAAAAAAAGCAATTTTGTTATTTTTTTATGTCCCTTATATATTCAAATTTTATAAGCATTTGCTTTTTAATATCACACCAAAACCAATTTAAATATTAATGAATTAAATAATATTTAAAATTAATGAAGATTAAAGCAATATTTGGTTTTCTTATCATAAATAACAGTATAAATTACTATATGTGGGACAGACGATTTCTTGAAAAGCAGGAAAATTACATCACATTTACATACTGCAATATAGCTGTTAAAATGCATTTCAGTTTATTACTTTTATAATATTTCAATTAAATGACAGATTTCTATAACCAGAATCACATCAGACATGAAAAATATTAAATAATTGCAGTGTAACAGTGAGACTAATAATTTTAATTTAAACACTTTAGGTTTCATCATTTTTTAAAAAAATACAGCAATAAAATAATTACTTTATATTTTAAATTTTTAACAAAATACAAAATATTTCTCCTAGTAACAATTTTTTCAAATAATTTCTAGTCAACACATTTATTTAAAATAATTAAACACATTAATAAAATTTTAATTAATTAATTATATAAAATACTAAAATAAATAATTAAATAGGTAGTTCCTAATGTATATTATCTTTATATTTTATTTATAATTGTACATGTGTATGACAGGGGGTTTTTTTAATAGAAAAAAAGGTATGGATATGCTTACATATTAAAATTTTGGAATATTCCACATTTTAAAATAAGTTATACATTTAGAAAATAATGTGAAAAATTATAAAATACTTAGAAATCAGTAAAAGTTTACTTGAAACACAGTAAATGTTGTTTAAATAAAAAAAATATGTATCAAGAAAGAAATTGTCAATTAGAAGTATTGAAAATTGAAGTTTGGAAATATTTGAAAAGTTTCATGAAAATTAAATGCTATAAAAACATTGGAAAAATATTTCAAGGAAATGTCAGCATTATTCATGCAAAATCTAATATTGGCAAAACAAATGAAATTTATTGGATTAATTGACCAATTCAAAAATATATATGTTACTTATTAATGCTTAAAAAATATTTTATTTTTATTAATAACTTATTTTATTCTAATAAAATGACATATTGCAAGATTAATAAATAAAGTCAAATGTTACATTAGAATTATTTTATATCCAAAAACAAAAAAATAGCCTGCTTTTAAAATTGCATGACAATCACAAATTGGTAATGAATATAAAAACAAAAAATTATTCAGTGAATAGATATAATGAAAAAAAAAAAAAAAAAAAAAAAGCTGGAAAAAAAAAAAGTGCTGAATTGGTAAGATATCTCCGCCAATACTAAATTTCTACAACAAAATGTTACTATTTTATTGAGGGTGTCTAAGTGCAAATCAAATTACAATATTTCAGTATATTCCAGCCAAAACAAAATAGTAACTACATAATTTTAAGAGATCAATAATATTGCTACATAATTTTAATAAGGTTTAAAAAGTTATGATGTAAAATATGATAAGAAAAAATGTTTGATTTCATTTCACAGAAATTTTGACTTTTTAGATGAATCTTTAAAAAATTGAAATGGATAACACACAAATATCAAAATATGTTTAACAATGATTATAATCAGAAGAATTTTTGTTGTACCTCAGATAAATTTAAAAAAAAGAAATGAATAATATAAATATCTAATTAGAGGTGATTAACATTTACATTCTTCTTCAAGTAGGTAATAAACTAATACATGCTTATTAAAAACTTTTTTGAATTTGTTTTAAATTTTTTTTTTTTTATTTTAAGTACATTAGAAAAAGAAATATTTAAATAAAGATATACTTTTAAGCAATTATTTTATTAATCAGAAATCTAATATGTTAAATACATCTTTCTTTTTATAAATCCAAATAGTGACTTTCATACAAAGAGAATGAAATGATAAATTCCCAAAAATTGAAATTCATAAAAATGGTCAAATGTTCAACTAAAACCTAAACTAAAATCTTTCTTCAAAATATCAATTCAATTCACATTTTCATATAAAATATGCATTTCCCAATTATTTTACACAAAAACTTATGAATTTTTTTGGAAGGAGGGACAAAATAACATTTCAATAATAATTTATATGTGATAATTATACATTCTTTTTATTAGAATAAAAATCAACATAGAACCAATTTTATAAATGAATGTTTTACATTTATAAAATATCACAATAGCATAAAACTCCTAAAGCACCATTTAAGGGGTTTAAAAATACCCTATTGAAGTACTTAAGTTTGGAAATTAAGAATACTTTATCTTATAATTTTTAATTATAAAAAATAATTAATTGTATATAATCAAGAATATTCAGTGGCTAAGAGATATTAATTAAAATTTCGTTTAAAATATAAAAATTCAAATATTAGCAGCAAAAAGAACAAAAATCTGATTTTATAATTTTCTGAAAGTTATCTAATATATATATTCATAATTCCATTATACTTAAAAAGAAAAAGAACATTCTGTAAGAGGGGGGGAGATGCTTAATTTTAAAAATATCTCTCTACTGAAATAAATATATTTCTAGACAGTTCTTCTCAATAAATTTCATACAGTAAAAAATAGCATATTATTTGAATTACTAGGCATTGAGAATAACCTAATACATAAAACTCAATTAATCAAATACTTGTATTAACTTCAAAATTTTTGTTTTTTTCACTTATAAAAACATTTTTTTTTTTTAGTTTTAAAATCATAAATTATATAAAATAATCTAATTTTCATAGTTTTATTTAGATATTTTTTTGGATTATCAGTGTCCAAGATATTTATTTATTTTGATAAATCTTCTAAATTATCCATTCTTATCAATTTATCTATTGCTATTCATTTTATTGATAATATTTGCAAATAAAATTTATAAATTAATATTTATTCTCTCAAAATTTTCCTAATATGATTTTCCTGTTATATGAAAATTTAAATTGTCACACAAGTATGAAAATAATTTATTTACCATATACATAACCATCATTTGCATTTCAGGCCATATTGAAATATTTCCAAGACAAAAGAAAAATAATTATTTCAATTCTATTTTAATCTACTTACTTCTTGTTAACTTCTTCAGGGGTGTCTTCTCTTTCAAAAAACAATAAAGTATTTTTCTTCTGCTCAACACTAGGAGATGTAACTAGGAAAAGTGCCTCTTCTTCTTTAGTAATATAATCCCCAAAATCTTGTTGTTCGAACAAGGATACATCACCTGCATAAAAAATAAAGTAATTTGTTTTTAAAAATTTGTAATACTACTGCTTTTTATTTCAAATTAACTAACATTAAATAAAGTTTAAACATGAAATCTAAATTTCATTTTCCAAATAAATAATAATAAATTTTTAAGCCTGCTTTTAGTAATATTTAAAAATTATTATTTGTTTACTTAAAATTTAAAAAAAAAAAAAATGTCATTGTATAATACATTAGAATGCAGAGATATTTAGGATATAAATATTTTTTTTTATCAAAAATATGTATTTAAACATCGAAATAGTATTTATATCAAACAAAATAATATAAACAATCTGTAAACTACAATATTCATAACAAATAATTATAGATAAAAACTAACCCAGTTTTCTATCCTTAATTATTATTTCAGAATCATCAACATTTTGGACAGGTGGCTCTTTTTCTTTCTTCTTAGTAACTTCTGGCTGCTTTTTTGTCTCAATCTTTTCTTTATTTTCTTTTACCTTCGGTGGAGCTGCTTTTTCTACAGGTTTTGAACTAAACAAACTATCATCCTCCAAATCATCAAATAAACCTTGAGAGTTCTTTCTGTCAAAGGGGAAAAAAACAAGAAAAATAATCATTAATATATTACATCATTCATTAATTGTTTTAACATTAAACTTCATTGTTAGCTTATTAAAAAAATAAAAACGCTTTCAAGCAATTTTAATTATGCTTTAAAAAGCATTAATAGTTTTTGTAAAAGTTTTATAATACATTGATTTCTATTTAAATCAGAGAATTTAAAATTTAAACTAAATATAAAATTATTAACAACACTAACAATGGCTATAAGGGATACTAATTAATGGTATAAAAATTTATTTCAGTAAAGCTATTAAAAGTTAGTTATAAATATACAAGATTTTCATGTACTAAAAATTCATGAAACGTCAATAATAACGAATACTTATAATTGTATTCTTACAAATCAAACACCAAAATTTTTTTATCCTTAATAACTGCAATTTGTACAGAAATTTTGTTTTAAACCAAAATATTATTTATTGTAAGTCTTTTCGTAAAATAAAAAGATAACTTTTTGGATATAGATTTAATACAGTAGAAATATTTATATATAATGCAAAAACTTTTATTTTAACCATTATACAAATAAATAAGTAATTAGCATTTATGAAATTTTTTTAAATAATAAAGAAATCATAAGTAGAAAATGAAACTAATAATAATAATTATAATCAAGACATTTATACGAGTCATAATGTTTCATCTTTATCTACATAATTTTATTAATTATTGACATACCCTTTGAGATTTAAATCTAATGATGTGTCTTTTGTAAGTTTAACTTCTTCAAAAAGATCAACATTTTTAATAGGCTGAGGTTGTATCTTTTCAACAACATTGGATCTCATTTTTGGAAAAACTTCAGAAGTATTATTTTTTGTACTTTTCTTAAATTCACTGGACTCTCCATTTTGACTTGCATCATTTGTTGTATCACAGTCATCTTGAGACTCAGTTTTAGGAAGAGAAAAAGATGGCAATCTATGAGAATTAATACCTGAAATAATTCATTATAAAGAATAAATCACAAAAATATATAAAGTGAGTGATATTATAAGAAAACAAAAAATAATAATAATAATGATGAATGCTTTTAAATGTCATAATATTTATCTTTTTTTCCTAATAATATTTAAACAAATTATTCCATATAATAATTACCATTTCTGCTTCAGAGCAGTTCATAATTATAAGATGTAGAAGAGACATGTTTAGAATAAAGTAACAATAAAACTGATTGAAGAAAATCTTAAAATTCATATTTTGTATTGTATAATTATTTTATTTACATAAATATTTTATAAATCTAATTTTGTGTTATAAGCTCTATTTAAAAATAGATTTTTTCATCTCATCACACAAATTTGAAATTTATACTAGCAAATGCTTTATTAAATATGGACTAAAATTTGTCAAATTCAGTGGAAAATATCAGTATAGAAAACCTTTATACCTCATATGTATATGTTACAAACTTTGTTCCATCCATTTAATTACATTGAATATGATTATTTAAAATAAAATGTTATACATTTAGATTTTTTTCCTCCCTATTTACAATATAAATGAAGTGAAACATACCAATGAAATGAGTAAAAATAGAAGAATGGCATATTTCAATATTTTTTGCAATAGCTCTCATAAACAAATCAAGAGCTTCAACTTTTTCATCATCAGTGTATTTACTAGCAGAACTTGCTTTTGGAACAGGAGGTAGTCCAGCTTTTGGATATTTTTTACTCAATTTATTATACAAGTCATCAATTTCTCTATATGCTTTAAATATCTGTAAAAGAAATAACTTTTAATCCCCTTATTTTAAAATGAATGAACAGTATTTTAATAAAGAAAATAATTTTTAAAGGACATTTTCAGTGATATAGTTTAATTTTCCCCAAAAATTTAATTTTTTATAACTTTAATTTCGTATAACTGTCAAAAATCATATGAAACATTATTTAGTAATATTTTGAGAAAATATATCTAAAAAATTAATAGTTTCTAAAGTAAAATCTCCATTTTTTTAAAGGATAAAATTTCATGCAAAGCATCTTTAAGTAATCAATTTCTTTTAATTCAAGGAATTCTAAGTATTATATATATATATGGACATATTTTTTGTTACAAATAAATTCAGGAATTGCAATTCTAAATATTTTGTGCATTTGAATTATTAGATAAACTCAGGTGCAATGCAATAGAATGTGTTCATGAAGAAGCTGCTGTCATAAAAATATTTTTAGAAACAAAATGCAGAAAAAGGTTGGACACATTTAAAAAAAAATTATAACCATAAAAGTAATTTCTGAAATGCAGTAAACTTTCAGCAAAACACTTGGCAATACTCCAAAGTTCTTCTATGTAGCTATTCTATACCTTCAGAAAATGCATAGTAAAAGAGATCTTGTGTTGCATTCCTTCAAAGGCAATGGCATCTGTTTAACGTAAAAACAAATTAAAATTGAAAATTATATCTGTAATTTTAAATAAGATGTTGGACCTCTTCTATACAATCTATTTGCAAAACACACTCTTAACAATCAGTTCCCCAAGAGAATAATTTGTACAACAACCCCATTTTGTGACATCCAGTAAGAGCTAGAACTGCTTTGTGTGAGGTTATCTTAAGAACTAAAAAATATAAGATTTATCGAGATTTATGGGAAGCGAAGAGAATTACTGCAGTTCTTGTCAAAGGAGCTTAATCCATCTTGATGATTTATTGCATTTGTGTAGAGATTCACCATCCACTTGATGTATATAAAGAAACCAACGGTGTTCACAATAATGCTTAATAAGTTTATTAATTTCTGAATATAACAGTGGAAAAACTGCTTGTTTATCTTAAAAAAAAGTTTTTTAAAAAAATAGCTTTTCATTTCAGCAGATATGATTTTTTGAAATATGTCCAAACTTTTGATGACTCTGTATTTGGATGAAAACAGCTAACTACTCAGAATGTATTCTAAACTACTTAATTGGAAAGTATTTAGAAAACACACACTGACTTGATAATTCAAAGTTTAAAAATACATATGGTTTGGAGAAAATTTTTTTTTTATTATTCTCCCATTAGATGGTTTTAGATCACATAACTCTAATATAATAATAATCTGATAATTCAATCTGGTAGTACTTGTGTGCTTTTGAAAGGTGACATATATTTCTAAAAATTTGTTATATTCATTTATTTATTTAACTTTTTTACAAAAATTAATAGTGTAAATCAGGTTGCTTTTTTTTTTTCTTATGTTTATAGTCATGGTATTAGTATATGTAGTGCAAAGCTGAAAATTGTTAGATTAATCACACACCTCACTCTGATCAAATGGCAGAAAGTCAATGAAATAAAAAAATAAATAAATAAATAAAAAAAAATAGCACATCAACTTTCAAAACATGGACCAAATTTCCATTTCTGAATCTAATTGTTAAAAGAAAGCATAAGCAAACTATTTTTGAACAACTCATTACAAACAATAAAAATTGTGTCACATATGGCAATAATATATAGAAAAGATCATTGGCAAAAGAAAAAAATTCTACTAACAGTGGCAAAGACAGGATTAATATCAATAAAAGTGATGGTGCATTATGAGCTACTATTGAAAGTTAAATAATTGATTTTAATCAATACTGTCTACAAAAAAGATTAGGGCAGAAGATGAGATAAAACTATTAGAATTAATCAATAGGAAAGGTCCATCACTAAAAAGCCAAATTTCACACATTTTTGGTGATACATTGAAAACTGAGAGCTTGGATGGAAAGTTTTGAATTGTCTGATATATAATTCTGACCTTGCACCAATAAACAACTATTTGTTTTAATCTCTTTACAACTATCTTAATAACCTAAAATTGATTTCAAAAGAAGTATATAAAAAACATTATAATGGTTTATAAAGTGTTCTACGGTAAAAATTATGATTGTACCTCAAGAAAGAAGTCTTACAATATCACATATTTGATTTAATAAAATTCATTTGAAACAGAGAAAAATTTACTTTTGCAATTAAAATTCAAATAAGTTTTTTGTTCCCAACCTAATATTATAGTAATTCAAAATGAATTGTTTAGTAAAAATTCCTTCTATATTATTTATATATATTTATTATATTATATATTTATTACATTATATATATTATATTATACTATATTATTATTATATTTACAATATCTACAGTTAATAATTTTTATTGATCTACAATTAATAAGACAATATCTAAATTTTATTATAAACATGAAAGGATGATGAAAATTTTATACTAACAAGGAATTATTTATGATATAAGATGCTTATACAAATGAACACATATTTGTGTGTGTTCATTATAATATGAGCCCATACAAATGGCTCTTAAATTATATATTAAAGCTAATTTTGTACATTTTTAGAGATAATTGTAATCAACATAATAAAAGATAACTTATATCCTAATTCATGTTTTTCTATTCTCCATGGAATTTTCTTACATTCATAATTTAATATTAAATAAAATGCTCAGTTTGAACTATGAAATTAATAATAATGCATCTTAGTGTAATACAAAACTAAACTAGCAAATAAAAATTGTTTTCATAGTAATAAATATTTATTAATTACTGAAAATTTTGTACACTCACAGTAAAGCTAACAACATCGCCACTTTTATGCAATCTGGTCTTAAATATCTCCAATCTTGTTACAACAAAAATTTCATACAAGACAGATATTCCTCCAAGAGGGGCTTCTTCTTCCTTAGATCGGACAACAGATATGTCAATACCTGTGTCTTCATTCTTTATAGTCCTTTAAACCAAAAATTTATGTGAATATATAATATTCATTCATATATATATACACACATGTAGAAATTCTCATTTATAATTATTATTCTTAATAATACTTTAAAAATATTATATATTAAGTTTAGAACTGATGAAATAATAAAGCACAAGAAAGTAATTTTTTAAAAATAATTTTAATTAATAAGGAGGAGCATTCGACAGTATTTCAAAGAGAAAATAAATTATTAGACACAAAATATTATCGTATAAAATGCGTTCAAATTACCAAAATTTTTTAATGTTTACAAACGATTACTAAGAAGTTATGACATCTAATTAGATCTATTTTCAAATGAATTTTATAATCTAATAAATAGTAGCACATTATAAAATTTCAATTTAAATCAGTTCCATTTTTTTACCATAAAAAATTAAATTTATTAATGCTAAATAAATAAATGAATTAAAAATATTTTTATCATAAATAAAGGATATATACAAGTTTTAAAATACAAATTTTAAGAAAGACAAACTTATTGTCTTACAAATAATAAACTTGTTAATTCAATATATGACTAATTGCGACTGCTATTTAGAAAGATGAAAAATCCAATATTGTAAACCATAATGTATCAAAAGTGAAAATATAAAATAGATTTTTTATAAAATGGGGAAAAAAAGAAAAAGAAAAAAAAAACCAGAAAAAATAATCTTATTTGTAATTACATGTCACTTATCTTGAAAAATTACTTTGATCTAAAATCATCACTAAATACTATTTAAGTAGAATAATTTGTAACAATTTATTAACACTCATACCCTCTAAAACCCCTTTTTTTTAGGAAGCTATGCATTATTCTGAATCAATATGATTCTGCCAAATAAAATAGGTTTGGAGATTCAATCAACTAAAATACGCATATTAAATTGAAAAAAGGACAGGGAATGAATTTTTTTTTATAAAAATCAAAAATACTGCAGTTTTCAATATATATACATTTTTTTTAATTGCACAAAAGTATTTTTATATGCATTGATTGATCTAACTAACAGCAAACATTTTTGCTGCTATTTTCAGGAGACTTGATTATGGCAATGAGTGAACCTTAAACACAAACAAATCGCATATTGGGAGATTTTATTGGCTTTCTCTCATATGATGGTGAACATGGAACAATACCTTGTAAGTCTTCTCAGAAAACAATAATCCTGCCCTCTTTATCTGTTGCTGGACTATTTGCAGCATAATGAGTTGAACCCAAAGTCTCCAGATTAAGAAATAAAATGGCAGATCTATTGATGATATAAGATCTATGGAAAAGCACAGTTATCATTTACCCTTGTTATTGGAAAGGGAGAGGTAGATCAAATTTTAATATGTAAATACCAAAGAAATTCTCATAAATTTCAACTATATCACTTCTAGACCCCAAAATGTAAACATCCATTTAAATAAAAATTAAAAGAATAAACAATGTTTTAATTTATTTTAAAATGAAAATTTGCACATAAAAAATGAATTTTATTACCTTAAAGTTACAGAAGGAGTTGTCATCTCAGGAAAATTTAGTTAAAATTTCAGATATTTACTTTGAAATTTTCAGCATCTAAAAAAATAAATATAGTAATTTTTAATAATTTATGCAAATGATAATATTAAATTCAATTCTTTAAAGATATAAGATATAATGCAGATAAAAATAAAATGTATTAAGAAGTTAAATATATTTATCATGCATTTATAAAACATATTTTATTTTACACTTTTTTTTACTGAAAATATTTCACCACTGACAGAAATTTCAATAACAATTTATTAAGATATGTTTAAAAATAAATAAGATGTATTTAAAAGTGTATTCCTACCTTAACAGTAAATAAAAATGTAATAACCTGAACAGTAGGGTAGAATAAACATATTTTTTATCAATTTAAAAATAGCATTTCTAATCAGAAAAGTATTTCAAAAAAAGTATATTTATATTAATCTATCAATTTTAAAAGTAGCATTTCTAATAAAAAGTATATAAAAATTATATTAAAAGATTTATTCTATTTGTAATATCATAAAATAATACTCTAAAATATTATGTAGATCATGCATATTAAAATTTATGTGTAACATCATACAAGAATTTAACATAGAAATAAGTACTTCATTAAGAAAATTTCAAAAATAAAAACAATTACAGATGTAATTTTATAAATATTAATGAAACTGTAATGAATTAATAATTTTAATCTCTTCAAAGGAATCTAAATTCATTTCCAGTGCAAACTCCATTATTTGATCAAAGTCCACTTCTATGTTTTGGGCATATGGAAGTGAACTTTGACCTAAATAAAAAAAAAAAAAAATAATAATAATCAAAATGGAACAAGTGAAAAAAAAAACCCTTTTAGAAAATATCTCATTATAAAAAATGCCCTATTAAAATGAATTTAAAAAACAGAAGAATTAATGCATGGCTGACTAGTAATGACATGTAAATTTTAAAGCATATTTTACTTAACTTTTCGTTGCAAATAAATCAAATGCATCCAAAATATCACATTCATGTAAGGAACAATAAAAAGATAAATTTTTTATTATAATTAAATGGGATTTATTTTTTATTAATTATAAAATAACATAAATGTCACTTTTGTAAAGTAAAGCAATCTTGATTTGATTGCAATTTGGTTTAGGAAAATAAGTTTCTTCATAACATGTAAAGGTACAAAAGAGATGCATTTTCTAATTAAATGAATTAAAAGATTTTGCTGTCATACTAGAAAAATAATGGATGTAATATTCAAATTCATGTTCTGACAAAATTTAAATAATATACTATGCCACAATTTGAGGACGCACATACCTAAAACGTTAAAAAAATGTGACGAAGATTCGACATTACAGGCTAAAGTTCACAGAATTTATCAATCAATCGTAATTAGACATTAATCTATCAAAGGGGAGGAGCACACATAATTTTCACCGGATGAAGACAAAACGTACAATCTAATACGTGCAGAGAAGCCACAAGCATTAAAATGTTACTTTGAAATCGCTATCAAAAACAAATTTTAAAAAAAAAATAAAACTCACGAATGAAAATGAATCATCTTCAAGTAAATAAAAGAACATCTATTTTCAATCCATATTTCAAACTAAAAACCTTCTGCTCAAAAGTAAACTAATATTCTCTTCACTTTAATTCATAGAAAAGATTTAAGTTTTGTTTTCTAAATATGGTCTATAGCTGCGATAGCAATGATCTGAAAAGGTTAGAAATTAGTTCATTTTCGAAATTCTTTATTTAGTCAATTTCGGCTGTTTTTTGTCTAATATTTTCACTGAAATAAGGAAGTGAGTTCTGGGATAGTATCTTTTGTGTAAACTATAAATGGCATGTTGAAAAGGAAGAGAAAGAAAACAATTTAAACGCGTCCAAATTTTTAACACAATACCGAAAGTTCATCAAGTAGATGGCCTGGCGTATGGCTATAAAAAAACAAACAATAAACAAGGCCTGTTATCTCTCTTTGCCATTCAGAAAGCCGCAAATCCTTTGATTCGGAGACCTAAAAACCGATACCAGATTCTCTTCATCTAACCCGATTCCTGATAAATGAAACAAAGATGTTTTTTCCAGTTTCGAATTGTATCAAATTCTGTTTTCCTTCCACTACTAATAACTTCGCACTCAAATCTGGACATGGCTCAGCAGAAATGTGACATTTTTTCTTAAAATTTAATAAGAGAATGGTTGCATGTAATATAACCTAATATCATTTTCTAATGTAGAGGTTATATAGTTAAAGCATTTTGTTTCTAAAAAAAAAAATTTGAAAACTATTAGCATCTTCTAATAAAAACAGTACATAAAATCGCTAGTTTACCCTAATTGTGATCTAGTAATAATCTTCATAATTAAAAAGTAGTTTTTCAAAGTTTGATTAACGATAATAATTGGTTTTTTATCATCAACAACAACAATAACGCGACAGCTCCATGGCGGGCCAAGGCCTTCTTTCTTTTCTACTGGCAGATTTTGAGACAGGAGATGTTTTATTTTCACAGGGTAGAGTTTTGTCAGCCCTAAGCTCAATGCTTTACAGTCTTATCAGACTGGAATCTACGGTTTAAAGCGGATTCCGAACCACTACAAACATTCATGACACCGCCAGAACTCGGAGCTGCCTGATGGCCACTTACAGCGCCTAGCCTTTGGTATCACGGGCTTCAGGTTCGAATCCTGGCAGGGCAGGGATTTTTGTGAGTGATTGGAATCCACTTAAAACTCTAGGTCCCGGATCTGCCTAGCTCTCAGCTGTGGGCACAAGAGGACCGCAGAGCGATAAACCAAACTGCCAGACTCGAACCCAAAACCTGTGGCCCCGAACGCCAGTGTTCTAGTCACTCGGCCATCAAGCCCCATAATTAAGCTTTTCTTCAATAAATTGATTCAGTTTGATTATGTCACATAAACTCGATGGAAATTTTTGAAAATTTCTCACAAAAAAGACAAAATTTGGATTTAAAAGAAGTTGCACTTATCTCAAAAAAGGCTTTAGTTTTATCTCTACGGTCATTTTGTGCACACATTGGTCAAATTATACCGGGACCTACAGTTTACCGTGTGTGTTTCCGAACAACTATCAAATATCCATGACACTGCCGGGATTTGAACCTGAAGCCTGTGGTACCAAAGGCTAGAATGCTAACCAATTAGCCATCAGGCCGCTTATCTCAATAAATGCATTGTTCCCAAAATTTATAAAGTAATAACATACATATAATCTTTTATTATTTTTATTGCTGCAAATAACGACACATGTTCAGTAGAATTAAGGTATGGACCCTGAGCAGGGTCTAATCACATCAAGACAAAGATAAAGGACCCATAACTAGCAAATATCAGCGACATGCTTTTGGGTCGTTATTCTGGTACAATTTAAAAATGTCTTGAGATTCCCAAGTTGCTCTACACAATAGCTCTAAATTTTGCTTGAGAATGTAGAGGTAGGCATATTTATTAATTGCACCATCTATAAAGTCTAAGTTTCCCACACTAGAGCTTCCATACAACCCCCCATACTAATTGGTTGTCACCTCCATATTTTTCAGAAGAACGCAAATTTTTCATATGGAATGCTGTATTTGGTGTGCGCCACACTTTTCGCTTGTCATCTAATCCGAAAATGTTACATTTGCTTTCATCCACAAAATGACATTTCACAAAATGCTGTTGGCTGCTTTACGAAGATTTTTGCAAATGCCAGTATAGTGTTTCGATTTGCTATTCTGATGTAGAGAACTTTTTCTGAGGTACTCTGCCGTGATAACTTGAAACCATTCTGATAGTTTCAAAATTTACCGATTTTTTTGGAATCGACTTTTACATTTCAGAGTCAATTTTTACTGCTCTAGTTCTTGATTAATGTGAACTTGTCTCACAATCCCCCTCTCTTCACGTTCACTGAATGTCTTTGGATGCATGCCCTGACCTTTACTTATTTTCATCAATTTTTTTAACCTACAAATAATATTAAAAACAGTAGAATTATTGACCTTCAAAACTTGTCTTATGCAATGAACTGATTTTTTTATTTTTTTTCAATGATTTATTAACAGATCTCTCATATAAATCGAGATGGCTTTATTCCTCGCCATTGCTTCATACCCAACCTTTTCTGCTGATAATTTATGTCTAAAATTGTAGTCTAAAAGTGTTAATATATTAAATTTTATTGATGAGCTATATATTTCTTACATTTCTAATTTCAAAATCGTCCCAATACTTATGTTACAACTTGACAACTGCTTTTTTAAATTATGTTTAAAAGGTTTGATAAAACTGTAATTTTAAAATGGTAAAAAAAAATAAAATTCCTTATATATTCTATACCAAATGTTAAATCAATCAATTCTTGATTAATTTTTTGTTTTTAAAAAGTGATTAATATTTCTATAAACGGCTTCTTTACACGTTATATATGTGTCTCAATAATTTTTTTGGGCGATTCTATATTAAAGAAATATAATATAATTAAAGATTTTTCAGTGAATATTCAATCCTACACAGGTAAATCTATATACAATTCATTATACGTTAGCTAACTTCCCAAATTTGGAGGCGAAATTGAAATCTTTCTCAAAAACTCTTCAAAGTAACAAATGCCAAATCAATTTGAAATTCTAAGTTGTTGCACCAGCAGTTGATAATACAAACACAAATTTTGGTAGGCGATTTGATTCATTTCCCGTTTTTCTTTCGTCCCTTTAACGATGGATCTTTTATTTCCCAAAAAAGATAAAAATTACACAAATTTTTAATCTAGCAGGTTTCTATTTCGTCAAGTATTATTTCTACTTATCTAAAATGCATTCTAATTGGTCAAATTTGAAAGATGTGTCGGTTTTGTTTCAAAGTTATTGAAAAATGTGGGACAGCATAAAGTTCTCGAATGAATTCATCTTTAACTTCAATTGCTAAAAAAATCGATAACTTCATTTATTAGTTTTGGGCTTAAGTATTTTTATCTTTTATGCAAAACATTAGATCAACTTTGACAAGTATTCGATGATTGATGAAATTACCCTTATTTGTATGTTCTCACGAAAAGCATGATAGTAT